>SJYQ01000660.1:347944-434620 GCA_006410935.1 Redunca redunca | reverse complement strand
TTTTTTTTTTTTTTTTTGCTATTGACTTTTATGAGCTCTCTATATATTTTGGGAAATTAACCCTTTATCAAATATATGATTTCCAAGTATTTTTTGCCATTCAGTAGGTTGACTTTTCATATAGAAAGGATGCTTTTGTTTTGCTTTTTAAAAAATAGTACCCTTGAATCCCAGGGACGGCAGAGCCTGGTGGGGTGCCGTCTATGGGGTCGCACAGAGTCGGACATGATTGAAGTGACTTAGCAGCAGCAGCAGCAGCAGCAGCAGCAGTTGTTTGAAAGTTACATGTCTTGCTGTCAATTTTTCTAGTAATGGCCATGAAGGTTTTGTGAATTTAACTCCTAACATCAGTTACAAATTAATAATATTTGCCCATATGGAAGATGAGAAATTAACTGTTTTCACTTTTTCTATTCTTTGTTAATTTCAATATATGGCTGTTACAAATATGCCTCCTTCTTTTTTAAAACCAATTTTTATTATTTTCAATTTAAAGAATATTATCAATTTTATAATCAAATTTGAAACACTTATTTTGCCTGTACATTTAACTGGTTTGACTGCTTAGAGACAGCCATATTTAACTCATTTTCTGCTTCTTATTTTAATTAATATACACTTGTTCCTGCATAAACTTTCTAAAATTTCATTGTTATTTTTTTGAGGAAGTTTACCTCAATTCTAAATCTGCTGAGTATTTAAAATCTGAGAGTGTCTTTCTCTTAATACTTGCACAGATGACAAGTTGCTTTAGGATTTCAGCCTTTTGCTTTCAAAGTTCTACAATTGGTACTCCATTATTTTTGGGTTTACATATTGTCAAGAGGCTCATGACCAACCTGCTGTTTATTCATTGTGAACAATCTAATTTTTTTGGATGTGATTATTATCCGTGAAGTATGAACACCTCAGCAGTCTGTTTACCTCCCTCTGATATAGTTGCTAACGGAGGCGGGTGCTTTGTTGCTGTTAGGGTTCCTTGCGGTATGAGTCACTCTTTCAATTTCCTCAAGTTTTTTCCTAGACAATACTTTTTCCCGCCCTTTTTGTTTTACACCCTTTTCGCTCTGCAGATTTCAGTCTCTTTTTCTAGCCTTCCATGATAGCTCAGTTGGTAAAGAATCCATCTGCAACACAGGAGACCCCGGTTCGATTCCTGGGTTGGGAAGATCCATTGGAGAAGGGTTAGGCTACCCATTCTAGTATTCTTGGACTTTCCTTGTGGCTCAGCTGGTAAAGAATCCACCTGCAATGCAGGAGACCTGGGTTCGCTCCCTGGGTTGGGAAGATCCCCTGGAGAAGGAAATGGCTACCCACTCCAATATTCTGGCCTGGAGAATTCCATGGACTGTATAGTCCATGGGGTCACAAAGAGTTGGACATGACTGAGCGACTTTCAGTTTTCTGGCCTTAAGTAGTTTAGATCCTGGACTGTGATCTCTGCATTTTTCCCCCCACAGATTTTCTTTCTCCTTCTCTTTCTTCAGTCTTCTGCATTTCTCATATATATATATACACACATATATTTTGTTGTTGTTGTTGTTTTGTTTTTCTTTTCTACTCAGGTTTTCTGCTGAAAATCATACTGGATTTTATTTCTATGACATTGCCTTCTCACCTCTGTGATTATTTTCTTGTCAATTTTCTAGTTGGATTGATAAGACATCTTCTCAATGTTGTTGAGGAAATACGGTGAATGCTTTTCAAACATTCTTTGGCAAATCTGTTTGAGAGTGAGGTAGTTGTTGAGTTCTGAGTAACTGGTTGTGACTTTTGAGCCACAGCATCGCTTCACAGCAGAGGCAGGTCCAGCGCCTAATTCTGACTCAGGATCAGGTCAGACTAGGCTTCAGCAGAGATGAACAGGATAGTAGGCAAATCCACTTCTAGCCCTATGCAAAGAATGAGTGGTGTAAGGGAATTATAGGCGGTACTTAGTCAGCAACCTAGGAAAATAGAAGAGGAATCCAAGCGGGTGTCTCTTATTGTCCCAGTATACCTAGAATCCCTGTTTTTTAAAAAAATGCTCGCTGAAGTTTCTGAGTCTGTGCTATGTGTGTGTCCATCTCATTTTTCTTTTTTGCCTAATTTCTGTGGGTAGAAATTTTAGATCAAATAATAAAGATGATTTCAGACATTTTTCTTGTTTTTGACTTTAATGGAAAAAAGGCCCCAGAGTTTGAACTTAAACTTGCAAATGGAATTGCTTGCTGTTTGATATGAGTGTTAGTTATAATGTTAAGCTAATACATCCTATTCTTGGTTTACCTTTTTCTCTTTTAAAGCAATCGTGGCTCTTAGGTAACTTTTTGACATCTATTGAGATAATTATATAGCTTTTATTATTTCACCTGTTGATCCTATGTATTTTTTAATTGAATTTACTAACGTTAAAAAATCTCCTATGGTTCAGGCATCATTCTTCAGGATGAGTTTCTGTCACGACATTCTGTTGTGTTTGACTAGCTATTGCTTTGGGTTTTTGCTTAGGATTTTGTATGTATACCCATGANAATTTGACATCCAGATAATTTTCCTTATAAATATATATATATTTTTCTCAGAGAACTGAATCACTCTTTAGTGGTATTTGTTTACTTTCTGGAGGAAGGGTTTTATATTTTGCATTTTACTTCTGCTAGTAGTTTTTTAGTTTTGCTGTATTCTTTCCTTATTTTCTCCAGCTTCTTTTTCAACTTCACCTTTACTAACTGATTTCTAATTTTTAATTGATTCATAATTCAAATAATCTAAAATGCATATTTCTTGTGTGTTCAGGTTAAGGGGTTTAGACAGCTATATAACTCACACTGCAATATAAAATATAGAAAATGTCTTTAGTTCCTTGAGAAATACATTTTCCTACTCTGTGGCTTATATATTGATTTCTTGATAGAGTCTTTTGTTTAGCAGATACTTTGTTTTGATCAAATCCAGTTTATCACTTTTTTCATGTCCAGTGCTTTTTGATTCCTGTCTAAAGATTTTACTTACATCAATAATGTTATAAAATATTTTATTACATTTTCTTCTAGAAGATTTATGATTCTAGCTTTTAAATTTAGGTCTGCAATCCATGCGAAATTTGTTTTTGTGTATGGAGTGTCGTAGAAGTTGTGGTTCAGTTTGCCCTGTACTAATTTTTGGTTATTTTAAACACAATTTGTTTTAAAAAATATATTTTCTGTCCAAGTCATTGAATTGACTTGGAGCCTTGGTTTGGTATTGGTTGACCATAAATGTGACAGCCTATTTCTGGATTCTGTCTTCTGCTCTGTTTATCTATTTGCTCTGTTTTGTGCACTAACATACTATCCTGATTTCTATAGTTTTCTTTCTTTATTTATTTTTTGCCGTACCACAGAGTACGTGGTATCTTGGTTGCCCTATCAGTGATCAAATCTGCTCCCCCTGTATTGGAAGACCACTGGACCACCAGGGACGTCCCTTATGTCAAGTCTTGAAAAGCTGTTCATCTTTTCCAAAATTGTTGTGGTTATTCTAGATCCTTTTCACTTCACACAGGTTTTAGAATTGGCTTGTCAGTTTTGTCAACAGAACTATCTGGGATTTGATGCTGATTGCATTAAATCTGTAGATGAATTTTAATAGAATAGATACACTAACAACAGTAAGTCTGTAAGAAGGAGCTGTCTCTCCATATCCTTATATCACACTGAACTTCTCTCGATGGTATTTTATATGTTTTGCTTTGAATGACTTGCATATCTTTTGTTAGATTTATTCCTGTTAGTCGCTTGGTCTTGTCCGACTCTTTGCCACCCCATGGACTACGGTAGTTCATCTGGCTCTTCTGTCCCAGGGATTCTCCAGGCAAGAACACTGGAGTTGGTTGCCATTCCCTTCTCCAAGGGATCTTCCTGACCCAGGGATCAAAGCCGGGTCTTGCATTGCAAGCAGTTTCTTTACTGACTGAGCTATCAGGGAAGACCCTAGATTTATTTCTCAGTACTAATAATTTTTGATGTCATTGTAAATTGTATTGTTTCAAAATTTCACTTTCAGTTTCTTTGCTTCTGGTATGTAGATATAGAGTGGCTTTTAAAATTGAATTTGTATTCTGTTGTCTTGCTAGTTCTAGTAATTTTTAATAGCTTCCATGGGCCTTTTTACATTCACAAAGGTGTTGTTCGTGACTAGTAGTTTTAATTCTTCCCATCTAAGTTTTATGTCTTCTGTATTTCTTTTCTTGCCTTGACACACCAGTGAGGATTGATTAAAGTGATAAGAGGAGACATTTTTATTTCTTTCTTGATCTTAGGGAAAATCTTTCACCATTAAGCTTTTTGTTGATGCTTTTATCAGATTTTTTTTCCTCTATCCAGATTGCTGAGTTTTCATCTTGAACAGGCATTGAATTTTTTCAGTTCTTTTTCTGCATCTATCAAAACAATCATATTTTTTCTTATATTCTGCTAATATATGGAATTACACTGATATATTTTCACATTAAGCCAACTCTACATTCCTAGAATATACCAGGATGATTCATGATATATTTTCCTTTTCAGATATTGCTGGATTTGATTTGCTAATATTTTGCTATGGCTTTCACCCTCTCTTTTCCCTCTAATAAATTTCCCTTTTCTTGCCTGACTGCCTGGCTTGCTCTCTTTCTCTCTGTACTCTCCTTACACTTAGTAGTTCAGATCTTCTATAATTTCCTTGAAACTTTTTTCTTCTATCCTTACTGTCAAGAGGTGTTAAATTCTCTATGTGGGCTTGTTTGTTTTTCCCTTTAGTTCTATAATTTTTTTCTTGTGTATATTTTGAGGCACATGCATTTAAAATTATGTTTTGTTTGACATATTTGTTGTTATGAAATGTCTGATAATACTCTTTGTCTTGAAGTCAACTTTGTATGATATTAATATTGCCATACTAGCTCTATGGCTTTAGCATGTGTCTGGCAGGCTTTTTCAACTGTTTTACTTCTCAGTTATTACCACCTTTATAGTTAAAACCTGTTTATTAGGAGCTTCAAATAATTGGGTTTCCTTTTTATCCAGCTAGCCATTAAAAAAAAGTTCATGTCTATTTACAATTTATGTACTTGTTGATAAGACTGGATTTATATTTTCTGTTAGAACCATGTATTCTGTTTTCTTCTCTTCCTCCTTTTCTGCCATCTTTGGGTTAAGTGAGAGTGTTTCCGTATTTTATTTCATCCCTCTTACTCCTTTATTAGCCATATTATTTTGTATATATGTATCTAGCGGTTGCTTTAGAGAGTACAAATGCACTTTAACTAATCACATCTTTCTTTGAATAATCTTATGCTACNTCCTGAACAATCTAAGAATCTTACAACATTGAATGTTGTCGTGTATTTTATGCCTCCATATTTTATATTGTATTTATCATCATTTCTTATATATCTGAGCTTTCTTCTGGTTTCATTTCCTTTCAACCTAAAAGTCTTTTAGCATGTCTTTGACTATACATCTACAAGAGAAGAATAATCTTAGGTTTTGACTGACAGGAAATGTCCTTTATTTTTGAATTTTTAAATTGTGATTAAATATAATATACAATTTGCCTTTTTAGACATTCAGCAGGATTAAGTACATTCACCATGTGGTACAGCCATCAGTCAGTTCAGTTCAGTTCAGTCGCTCAGTCGTGTTTGATCTTTGCGACCCCATGAATCACAGCACACCAGGCCTCCCTGTCCATCACCAACTCCTGGAGTTCACCCAGACTCATGTGCATCAAGATGGTGATGCCATCCAGCCATCTCATCCTCTGTTGTCCCCTTCTCCTCCTGCCCCCAGTCCCTCCCAGCATCAGGGTCTTTTCCAATGAGTCAACTCTTCACATGAGGTGCCCAAAGTATTGGAGTTTCAGCTTTAGCATCAGTCCTTCCAATGAACACCCAGGACTGATCTCCTTTAGAATGGACTGGTTGGATCTCCTTGCAGTCCAAGGGACTCTCAAGAGTCTTCTACAACATCATAGTTCAAAAGCATCAATTCTTCGGGGCTCAGCCTTCTTCACAGTCCAACTCTCACATCCTACATGATCACTGGAAAAACCATAGCCTTGACTAGATGGACCTTTAACCAATCTCTATTTCCAAAACTCTTCCGTCACCCCAAACAGAAACTCTGTAGCCATTAAGCAGTATCTCACCATTATTCCATTACCGCCACCCCTGGGACCTCCCAGTCTGCTGTCTCAAAGGTTCTGAGGTGGGTGTCAGGACTTTCCGGTCCTGACAGCCCCGATGGAACCCCACAGATCTCTTTTTGCTTCAGAGGTGAGCTGTCAGGTTTTCTGCAGCTTAAGGGGAGTTATCTTCACTCGCCTGGTTTTCTGAGTTGTGCAGGAGCTTCGTTCTGCTGCCTGTTCCTGGTCCTTGGAGAACAAGTGCAAATACTCTGTGAAGCCCAGGGGCCTCAGAAGGATTTCTCTCAGCCCTCCTGCCCCCTGCCCCCAGCCTTCACCTCATTTGCTTCAGTCGCTCAGTGAGGGTCCCGAGGCTGCAGATGGTAAGTGGCAGAGAGTCAGCGCTCTGCATCTGGGCTCCTTGGGGTTCGAGTCTGTCACGGCAGCCCACACACAGCCCCTGCAAGCTTGTGAGAAGTCAGGCTGATTCCTCCTCAGCCCAGTGTGCACCATGAGTGAAAGCAGACAGTGGTGCTTCTCTGCTTGGAAGGCCTCATCACTTCCTGGAATTTAGTTTGTTTAAGTTTCTTTGATCCCTCAGCTCTCTGATGAAATTAAAAAAAGAAAGAAACTGTGACTTTCTGATTTATCCTGCTTGTTCTTATTACAAGTGAGGAGGGTGGTCTCTGTGACTTTCCACATTCCAACCATCAATGCAATCCTTCTAGTTTCTTTTGCTTTGTGTTTTAGAGTCCATAATTTCTAGGATTCTCTGAGAACAAGAAGTAGATACATTTTTTAAAACAATTCTTGTGGTTTCTGCAGTAAAATTTGCTTTTTCCACCCTAAAGAAAATAATCCTTTCAGCCACCCCTACAGGTAGAACACTATAGTTGCCATTTACTGGTTCTCGAATGAGCAACAAATTAAGAAGGCGTCAGCTATACATTTGCCAAAAGACAGGCCCCATGGATTGCCCATGGCTCACACTGACAGTGTCTCATATCTACTGAGCACAGCCCCCTTCCTGTCCCCAGACTAGCCAGAGCTCATCGAGTGTCCCGCTGGATTGAGTGGGCCTCATTCCTGCTCCAGGTACCCCTGCTCTGTTCTCTGTCAAATCAGAGCAAACACCCTGCCAAGTGCCTCCCTATTCCCGCACATCTCCATTCAGTGTGCCCCGCTCCGTGGGCACTTCCTCACCCCTGTGCAGACCTCTCTCCTCCTGTGCCAAAGGCCCAAGGGCATAGTACCCCAGGGGACTTTCCTGGTACACGCCTCACACCCTTTCCCTGTTGCATTCAATGTTAGTAAACAGTCAACTCATTCATTCCCTGGACACTTAAGAAACCCCTGTTGACCAAACAAAAACCACAACCTCAAAGTTGAGAATTGTGTTTTATTCAGTGGACTTGCTGAGGCCTTAAGCCAGGAGACAACCTCTTAGATAGCTCTGAGGGGCTCTTCTGAAGAGGTAGGGGAGGAGCCAGGCTATATATTAATAGGAGTTCAAAAACAAAAACAAAAACAGAACATTGAAAGATTTCTGTTAAAGAAAACCAGACATCTGAAGTTAATGAACTTAGTGCTTTTCTACGGGTGGAAAGATACAGGAGTCTGGGCTCGTTGAAATCATTCCTTTGATATGCACCTTACCTATATAGGGCCAGTATCTTGTTTTTCTCCATCCTGAATCCCCTCAGGTCTCACAGTCAGGGCAGCTACAGGGATGGCTTGTTTGCTGATGTAACAGGTGACCTTCTTTGTCCATTACTCCTCTATGTGTCACACAACATTCTAGGCACTTGGCATTGAACTGTGGGGATACTGAACAAGCCACGTCCCCACCTGTATGGAGCTTCCATCCAGTACTGCTTCAGTCCTCACCTTATGAAGTGGATTCTTTCACTGATGTCATTTTCCAGGTGAGACAGTAGAAGCACAGAGACACTAAGTAAATTCCCCAGGGTCTCCCAAAATGATAGGGTAAAGATTCCTGCAGGAACATAATTTATTTGCAGGGCAGGAGGGGCTGTTTCCTTCCCAGCTGTCTCAGGGATTGAACTATTCTTACCCAGCAGACCCACCTCCAGGCAGTGTGCTTACTTGATAGTCTGCAGATTTGGCCTCTGGATTTCACTTGGATAAGTTGCTGTTGCCAGTTTTTGTGTGTTTGTGGATTTTCAGGGCATTTTAATTAGGAATCGGGGAGGGAAGGCAAGCCCTGTTAGTCTGGCTGCTGGGATAGCTTGAAGTCTCTTAAGCCTTACTTATGACACAAATCACCCGCGTGGATCAAAATTTGGGCTCAGTGCTTGTGATTTAAATGCTTGCTGCCATTTTATCTGAGGCCCTAAGTACAGGTGGCCTGTTCCATGTGTTTTTATTTAATCCTGGTTCCCTTCTCAGAGTAGGTAGCTGTAGATAAATTGCTTGATGAGGGCACCACCAAAAATAATCATTTCTCATGGGACGCTCTGAATGCAAACATTTCACCAACATTTTAGGAAACATATGCTTTTCTAACATTCCACCCCTGACTCCCTCAAGCCTCAAAAAGGGCAGGCACTTAGCACAACTGGCAAAAGATGAATAAATTTCCCCCTCATTTACATAACTATTCATTAGCTAGGGTTGCCACGGTAACGGTGCCTTCCAGACACAGACCTGTGGGCCCCGCACAACTTCATTTTGGAAACTGTCTGGAAGCCTGTACAATCCTCCTGGAGCTTGACAGGGGAGGGTGGTTTTAGGCAAGAAGGGGCCTAGAGGTTTCCAGTCATCTGCAGGTTACAATTACCAGGTAAGTAGACATAGGAAAGTGAAAGTGTTAGTTGCTAAGTTGTGTCCAACTCTGCAGCCGCATGGACTGTAACCCCTGTCCATGAAATTCTCCAGGCAAGAGTACTAGAGTGGGCAGCCTTTCCCTTCTCAGGGGATCTTCTTGATCCAAGGATTGAACATGGGTCTCTCAAATTGCAGGCAGATTCTTCAACATCTGGGCCACCAGGGACATAGGAAGAGCAGCATTTTACTGGAAAACAGTCTGCAATGCTCTGGGTGTTCTCTGCCTGCCAGTCACTGGGTGCAAGACAGTCAAATACAAACACAGTGAATGAGCTCTTATTTCACCCGTGTCATTTGTCCCCTTGGACACATGCCTGTCTATTTGAGATCCTGGGATATAAACACACACACACATACTCATCCGTATTGACTTTTTTACAAGGGAGGCAAGAACTCTGTTGAGGAAAGGGGATTTGGGAATTGAGAGTTTGTGCAAAAGAGAGAGTGCTGGAGACTTTTTGAGGTGGGTTCTAAACTCTTCCCTGCCTCTGGCTGGTCCAGGATCCTGGTCCAGTCCAGTGACCTCGAAGCCTCTTTCAGTCATTGTGGAAGTGGTTCTCCAGCTTTGCCAACGAGACCTTTTTGCAGCATAACAAGTGGCTCACAGCTGCCTTCCTGATGTCGCAGATGTGCTGAACACAATCCTCTAATCCTAGGACTGGTCAGAACTCATCCAGAGTTGAGTGGGTATCTTTCTTGCTTCAGGTACCCTGCCCTATTCTCTGTCCAAATCAGGGCACATGCCATGCCCGGTGCCTCCCTGTTCCAGCACATCTCCAGTCCTGGAGTGTCCTTCTTGTCTGGAGAACCTTGTCTAATACATCACTGTTATCTCTGCCTGAAGCATCTTTCTTTCCCATGTCTGTGAGTTCACATCTTCAGAAGCTTTCTTCTCCACAGAGTCTTCTCTAATTCCTTCCTGCCTGGCTAGAAGTAATGTCTGCTTCCTTCAATTTTTATAGCACCTAACTGTAACCCTTATATCTTTCTTTAAACTCTTTATTTTATATCAGAGCATAGCCAATTATGGATTCCCTGGTGGCTCAGTAGTGAAGAATCCGCCTGCCAATGCAGGAGACACAGGTTTGATTCCTGGGTTGGGAAGATCTCCTGAGGAAGGGAATGGCAACCCATTCCAGTATTCTTGCCTTGGAAATCCCACAGAGGAGCCTGCTGGGCTACAGTCTAAAAGATTTGGACACAACTTAGAGACTAAACAATAGCCAATTAAAAGTGTTGTGACAGTTTCAGGTGGATGGCAAAGAGACTCAGCTGTATACCTGTGTCCCTTCTCCCTGCAATAAATCTTTTTTAAAATAGATCTTGTCTCATGAAACTTTAACCTTCTCCCAAGCATGTTCTATTCAAATTTACATTTGGCACCCCCGGCTCCTAGCATGGTGCCTGACATGTAATAGATACTCTGTAAATATTTGTTGATTAGTAGAATAAATGAATGAATGTGCATTTGGCAAGCAGGGTGTGAAGAAACCGTATCTGATGCCGGGTTTCCCATAAAATGGGCAGCTGTGCAATTTGTTTTATGGTAGGGAGCTGGCCACACAGACTTATCAAGGTGGGCCCTGTGGGGTCCTGCACGTATTACTGCCTCCTCACCTCTGCAGCCCAGCTTGGACTGTATCTTCTCTCTGGAAGTGGTTTTAGTCATGAGTCCAAATGTGATATTTTCTTTCTCTGAACTCTTAGCATGACTTGATGTGACCTCTCTGGTTTACTTCTCAGTTAACTGACCAAAGGCTGGTCTTAACCTGTCTCATTAAGAAAGACTGATGTGGAAGTTGGACTCGTGTTTATTGCCCTCTGTGGGATAGTCAGCTTCTTTTCTTATATATTAATTTTTATGAAGCTATAATTGGCACATAACATTGTTGAGTTTTTGGTGTTCAGTGTAATGATTTGATATGTAGTATGATGTGATTATCACAATAAGTTTAGTTATCATCCATGGCCATATGCAGTTACATTTTTTTCTTGTGATGAGAACTTTTAAGATTTACTCTCTTAGCAACTTTCAAATATGCAGTACAGTATTGTTTACTATAGTCACCATGCTGTCTGTTAGATCCCCAGGACCTATTTATTTTTAGGAAGTTGGTACCTTTCTTTTGATTACCTTCACCCATTTTACCCACCTCCCCCAACCCCCCCGCCACTTCTGGTAACCACCAATCTTTTCTCTGGATCTATGCATTTGATTTCTTTTAGATTCTGCATATAAAGAGATTGTATAGTATTCGACTGTCTGATTTATTTCACTTAGCATAATAGCATTTATATTGTCACAAATGGCACCCTTTTTAAGGCTGAATCATACTTCTGTATTTATATGTATACATGTTTTCTCTATCCATTTGGTATGGTCAGCATCTTAAGCACAGGGTTCTGGCATATTATGACTTCCCTGGTGGCTCAGACGGTAAAGTGTCTGCCTACAATGCGGGAGACCCAGGTTTGATCCCTGGGTCGGGAAGATCTCCTGGAGAAGGAAATGGCAACCCACTCCAGTATTCTCGCCTGGAAAATCCCATGGACAGAGGAGCCTCTTAGGCTGCAATCCCTGGGGTCACAAAGAGTCGGACACAACTGAGTGACTTCACTTTCACTTCTGGCATATTAGGGCTTCCCAGGTGGGTGTCAGAGAAGGCAATGGCACCCCACTCCAGTACGCTTGCCTGGAGAACCCCATGGATGGAGGAGCCTGGTGGGCTGCAGTCCATGGGGTCGCTACGAGTCGGATACGACTAAAGCAACTTAGCAGCAGCAGCAGCAGTAGCAGGTGGGTGTAGTGGTAAAGAACCTACCTATCAATGCAGGAGACATAAAAGACATGGGTTTGATCCCTGGGTCAGGAAGATCCCCTGGAGGAGGGCATGGCAACTCACTCCAGTATTCTTGCCTGGAGAATCCCATGGACAGAAGAGCCTGGTGGGCTGCAGTCCATGGGGTCGCAAAGAGTTGAACACAAGTGAAGCGACTTTGCGTGCTTGCATGTACCTGGCATATTGACTTTGATTCCCTTGGTTACCAGACCCTTTATACATGGTAGGTGCTCAACAAAAACTTTCTAAATGAAACTCTAATCCTACCTCTTCTGTTCCCAGAGAAACACTCTTATGATCTTATGATACCCATCCCCCCAGGCTAAAGTTTAACACCCACACTTGTAGCCTGTGTTTACAAAAACACATGACAGAGTCTGGTCCCCTCACAAAGAAGCTGCAGAAGCTAAGAGGGGACGCAGTTAAAATCTATAAGCCATGATTACACGTCAGATTTTGAAACTGGTGCTTTGGGGTCCCTTTGATCTCGAATGAGAAGTTTTGTATACAAAAAGAAAGTCCTGCTTCATAGACCTGTAATATGTTCAGGAAACTCCTCCCTCTTGAAGAAGAGAGAAGGGAGAGATGTAAGTGGATTCCAAAGTGGTGAAGGAGATTCATGAATCACAAACAGTGATCCAGAGGAGGAGGGATATAGTCCATGTTTCAGGTTCCCTATCATGGAGAGGAACCCAACTGGGTCCCAGAGGCCTCCTTGCAGAGAGAAGGCCGGGCCAGGGGGAGCCTCCTAGGGGGCCTGGGACAGTTGGACACGTTCTCTGGCCCAGCGCAGACCTCACCTGTTCTTGCCTGGAGTCCTCAGGACGCAGTGTGAAAATGATGGCCTAGTGCAAGTTTTCTTGTAACTTTCTGGAAAGAAAAGAGATGGAGAATGTAATGGGTATTCGGCATTTCTGACAGCATTTCACCTTCGTCTGCCCTCTCCCTTCATATGTGTCATTGTGGTTGGCTGACCAAACTGGTCTTGACAGAGAGGCCTTTTGCTTTGTGGTGACTAGAGTTTTTTCTCAAGCAATTAGAAAAGATCAGGTGGAAGGGAGAAGAGGCTGGGACAGCCCAGGGCTGGAGGGAGCTGCTTGAGGACGGTCAGGCACCAAGACTGTCCTCTGTGCCCCACGGGGTTAAGGGACAGATGCTCTGTTCATGGGAAGGATGTTCTCTATGGGGACCTCTGTACACCCCCAGGAGGCCATGGTCCGGCTCTGCCTCCATCTCCGACAGCTTTAAACTCATTATACTGTTTATGTAACACCCTACTTTTTTGTGCTGTTGCATGTGCATTAACCATACGATCATAGGATCTCAGCGTGTTTTGCCGAAAGTTTTCACTTTCGTCTCAGGTTCAAAGGATCTGTTAACAAAATAAGCCACTCATTATATACAAATAAATAATACAGATATTTATTAGAGAATTATCTAGCTTCTTTTCAACATACTAACTTTGAAAGAAAAGAGAAATAGAGCAGAGAATACATCACCAAATTGGGTTTTAACCAACATCCAGACTTAATCAGCAATGAGAAGTCCTGTGTCACAGCATAATTTGGAGTCTCAGTTGGGAAAAGGGTCCCAGGCAGCACATCTGCTCTGTGGATGAGACTTCAGATTGCAGTTCGGTTCCCTGGTGGCTCAGATGGTAAAGCGTCTGTCTACAATGCGGGAGACCCGGGTTCAATTCCTGGTTTGGGAAGATCCCCTGGAGAAGGAAATGGCAATCCACTCCAGGACTATTGCCTGGGAAAATCCCATGGACAGAGGAGCCTGGTAGGCTATAGTCCATGGGGTCACAAAGAGTCGGACTCGACTGAGCGACCTCTCTCCTGTTTATAATCCCAGGACAGAAGCAAATTCATATCATCATCAATCTTCGACCAAACAACTGCAAGCCTGGTTTCACGTTAATGCTATTTGTTTTGTTTGTAAAACTTGGAATGTTGCTAAGCCTGGGGCTTGATTGGCTAGGCCCTCTCCAGGGTCTCAACAATCTGAAGGTTCCTCCCCCATCTTATCTATGGTGCTGCCAGTCTTGCACTCACAGGAGGCAGTCACTCCCAGTCAGGGCAATGTCCAGGCAGGTTAGAAGCAAGGTCAGAGGCTGCTCTGCTTTGTCTCTGAAGCCTAAACAAGACTATTTATTTAATTTCCCTAACAAAGGGTAAGGAGGACTGGAGAGCAGAATGCACACAGAAAAGCGGTCCTCCAAAGACCGTAGGTTCTAAGCCTTGAAACTTGAAAACTGTTACCTTCTTTGGGAAAGGGATCTTCAAAGATGTGATTAAGTGAAGAATCTTGAGCTGAGGAGATAATCCTATATGATCAGGTTGGACCCTAAGTGCCTTCACACCTATTCCTTTTTTTAAAGATCAACTTCTTTTTAAAATTTTTGTTTATTTATTTTTGTCTGTGCTGGCTGTTTGTTGCTGCAATCAGACTTTCTCTAGTTGTGGCGAGTAGGCATTACTCTTCCTTGGGGTGCTCAGGCTTCTCACTGCGATGACTTCGTTTGTTGAGGAGATTACCAGCCCTGGAGCGCGTGGGGTCAGGAGTTGCGGTGCCCTGGTTTAGTTGCTTTGCGGCACATGGGATCTTCAGGCATTGACAGTCAGATTCTCAACCACTGGGCCACCAGGGAAGTCCCACATCTATTCTCATATTTTTGTGTTGGGGGGAGTTTTTTTTTAATAAATTTACTTATTTTTAATTGGAGGATAATTGCTTTACAATATTATATTGGTTTCTGTCATACATCAACATGGATCAGCTACAGGTATCCATATGTCCCTTCCTTCTTGAACCTCCCTCCCACCCCTCTAGGTTGTCACAGAGCATGGGGTTATAAGAGGGAAGCAGAGGACAGATTCGGCACGTACAGAGTAGAAAGCCATGTGGAGACAGAGAGATGAGAGTGATAGAGCCACAAACCAAGGAACTCGGGCAGACACCAGAACCTGGAAGTGTTTCTGGAGGAAGTGATCTTGATTTTGACCCAGTGATGCTGACTTTGGGTGTCTGGCCTCCAGAACTGTCAGAGAAGTTTTTGCTGTTGTAGGCCCCCTAGTGTGTGATGATTTGTTACAGCCTCCACAGGAAGCTTATACAGGATGCTACTCACTACAGGCAAACGTCCCACTTGTCCTTGATTGATGTCTGCCCGAGCAGCAGCTGCTTGAACCTAGTACCTTCTACGGCCACCCGTTCCACAGTCAGAGAGTTCTGATAGGGTGATCATGCTGGTTCCAGTGAAGTCTAATTCACCCCATGGGTCCTCAGCCACTCAGTGTCACCTGTGCTCCCCATGCGCTTTGACACCTGATATTCTGGTTGACAAGCCAAATTGTCCTTAATGGAAAAGTCATTGTCACTGTTCTCAAAAATTGTTCTGAACTCTACTGCAGCTTAGGCTAAATCTACTTCTACTTCTGAGAGTTCTCCATGTGCCTTCTCCCCCCTACCGCAATTTTCCTGCAATTATCAATATAAAAGTTATGATAATAAAGATAGTGTTGTTTGGAACTTCCCTGGACCAGTGGTTAAGACTGAATTTCCAGTGCAGGAAGTGTGGGTTCCATCCCTGGTGGGGAACTCGGATCCCATAGGCACTGAGGCCAAAAAAATCAGAACATAAAACAGAAGTAATATTGTAGCAAATTCAATACAGACTTTAAAAAATAGTCCACATTAAATTTTTTTTAAAATAGCATTATTTTGCATCATTGTTATGGTTTAACCTTCTCAGAATTTTTTTTTTAAACTATCTTGAGTAAGGTAGCTAAGTGAGCACTAGTCCAATGGAAAAATATGGAAAATGATGTGAAAAGAGGAGGAATGACTGGGCCCAGGTCAACAGGTAATTAATGGAAAGCCATCCTTTCCAGTTCATCACGATCTGTACCACTGGAACCCAAGTGGTGTGAAGGCAGTCCAGGGGGTGTGGAAAAAAATCTACTGTGTTGTGGGAAGAAAGTAGTAGGACTTCCTCATATGTATTTTCAATCTAAAATCAAGAAGAACGTTGAACTTTGTTAATATTTGACTACAGTCCATGCATCTACTTTATGAATAACTGAATGTCCCATGTGTTTTCAAATCCTCTACTGATGGAAGTGCATACTTTTTAAAAAGTAGAGAGATTGCTCTTCTCCACCATCCTTGTCCTTTTTAGCCAAAACATGTTTTTTAAAATTTCCACTAAATTTTTTTCCAAAATAGATGATTTGAGGTTTGATTCAGGATGATATTTATGTGTGAACATGTGGACACAAATTAGTAGGTGCTAAGGAAATGGCAACCCACTCCAGTGTTCTTGCCTGGAGAATCCCGGGGATGGAGGAGCCTGGTGGGCTGCTGTCTCTGGGGTTGCACACAGTCAGACACAACTGAAGCGACTTAGCAGCAGCAGTAGCAATGAGATGACTGAATTAGTCTAGTTAACTCATCGTCTAGTAGGGGAGCCAGACATGTAAACATGACTAATAGACAACACACTTAGACATAAAGAGAGATGAAGGGATTACATTTTGAAAAATTAAGACACTCCACAAAGTTTGGGAGGTGGAATGGAACTGGCTGAATTTCCTCTCCCTTGACCTCTGATTTGTATCTACCACTTTATGAAAATGAGAGAGACGGCAGAGGTGGGCTGAGGCCAGCCCTTGATGGACCACTGCCCACACCATGTGATGCATGGACACGTGACAGGGTGGGCTGTTCAGTACATCACTGGGCAGCCCATGCCCACTCCTCCTTAGCAAAGTGGCTTATTGACCAATTCTCTATACTTTTTTTTTTTTGAGAGGTACCTGATACAGATAAATTTTTCCCTATAAAATATTGTTCTCTAAGGTGTTTTGGAAGCTTGGAAGATGTGAAGGACCCATTTTGGCTCTGTAGACCTCAGACAGCTTGAATTTCTGCCTCTATTTTCTCATTTTCCCATCACTGGACAAAAACATCGAAGTAGCCTGTCTCTCTATTAGGTTGTCCAAAAGGTCTGTTCAGGTTTTTCCTTAGGATGTTACAGAAAAACCTGAACAAACCTTTTGGCCAAACCAGTATTTCAGCTCAGCCGACTTGAAGGAGTAGTACGTATGGAAGAAGTCCTCTTCAGTGACTCTTGACTGCTCTGTGCCTCACTTTCTTGTCTATAACCTCCTACGGTTGTTGTGAGGATTGAATTAATTGGATGTTTCAATTTCTTATGTGTCTGCCACATAATAAGCTCATTTTATCATTGCTGTTGTCAAAGTGCCCAGTAAAGGTGTGGATCTAATGCTTCCTAACTCCTTCGGTCTGGCGGGGTGCCCCCATCTGGAACATGTGGCCTTGATCACACTGAACCTGAGCTCCTCCGACACTAGGAGCTCATCTCTTTCCACTGCTGGTGTGCAGTGTCCATAATGACCCTCAGGAGTCCTTAGATAGTTTCCATGTACTTCAGATACCCCAGGACGAACATGTGTCCTCGAGTGGGGAGTTCTCAAAGGTTGGTCCTTACTGACTTCTGACACTTCCACTGGCCTTTGTAGAAGTCAAATCACACAGAATTCCATCATGATTTTATTATTGTTGTTGGTGAAGGTTTGAAACCTTTTTAAAATTCACAGCGTGATTGTCTCCAAAGGCAGATCAGTTCACGTATGGTTGAATTTGGTCAAACATCAATAAACAGAAAAGGATGCTTGATCTCGGAAGCATTTACTTTTATTGAAAAAAATATATGTCCTGAATAGTATGAGAAATGACTGCCTTAGAAAGAGTGTATTTGAGTTTCACCAAAATCAGCAAGTTAATTTTTATATGGAAAAGTACTAATGGACAAGCTAGAAAAGGATAGGCTGAATGCTAAACTAAAATTAGGTAAATTTTAACTGGATGAATAATTGTATTCAAGGGAAGGTTCTGAGCAACACGCCACGGGGCTTTGCTACCAACTTTATTTTGTTCAAAAATCTTTGCAGTGATTTGCTGAAGCCAGTGCATGATGGGATTAGGATCCAAAAAGGTCTTGACAGGCTGGAATAATTAGGCTGAACCCAACAAGCTGAGACTGAGCAGAAACAATTGTAAGACCTTGCCCTTGCCTCCTAACAACCAGCGATACAAGAATAGGAAGTGAAAAGCGTGACAAGAGAGGGACAGCTCTCAGCACAGGTGCAGATGCTTGGCACTGGCTTAGACGTGGATCCATAGAACGATGGAATGGTACTTCCAGGCTGTGTAATTAGAGGTATTGTGTCACAACAAGAGAAGGCATTATCTGCCTCTCCCCTGACTGTTTGGACCACAGATGAAGTATGGGTTTCAGTTCTGGCCTCCTAATTTTAAGATCCCATACAGCACATGTGGTGGGGAGGACCAGGATGCTAGCTGGACTTCAGATCATGTTCTCTGATGCATCAGATGGAATTGAGAATGCTTGCTTTGTAGAGAAGATTCCGGGAGGTCAATGAGAATTGTCTTCAAATATTTGATAGTCAAAGGGCTGTCATACTTGAAGAATTAAATGATTTCTGGGGGACTCCTCAGGACTAGAACAAAAGTCAATGGATGAAAGCTGCTTCTGGGAAAGCAAAGTTTGACATAGAGGAAGAAGTGCCATAACTCTTCAATACTAACATTTCCAGCAGTCCATGGACAATTGGATTATAGTGGGAACACACTTTAGAACAGTGCCTCAGAGTCACCTCTCAATGGCTCAGCCAATAAAGGATCTGTCTGCAATGAAGGAGACGAGGTTCTATCCGTGGGTTGGGAAGATCCCCTGGAGAAAGGAAGGGCTACCCACTCCAGTGTTTTTGCCTAGAGAATTCCATGGACAGAGAAGCCTGGCAGGCTACAGTCGATGGGGTCACAAAGAGTCAGACACGATTGAGTGAGTCGCACTACACTTTTTTAGAATTAGCAGTTGAAATTGTTGGCCAAGATTTGAGGATAGGTTGTGTTGTTGATTTAAAGATAGCTCGTGGATTTTTTTTTTTTAGGATTCTAGATGTATAAGTGACCGAGGTCATTGAGATGTAATAGCCTGATGTCTGTTCATGCTCACACATATAATAGCCCTAGAACCACCTAAAACCAAGGTCAGAATTTTTTTTCAAAGATGAATTTGAAATCAGCTAAATGCCTGAGCAAACACTCAGTGGACATGTAGGGGTCCTGCGTCAAGGAGCATGAAGGAAATGACCTTGAGTCTGAAGATTTGATGCCAGGATTTACAAACACCTCTTCCTACATTAAAATAATACATTTATTGCAAAATATAGTTTTCAGTAGGATTATACCATCTAGCATAGCCAAATGAGCTGGCTCCCAAACCCTTCCCCACCTAATTCAATGAGTTTCCCAATCTGATTGGATTGTTTAGAACTGTCCATCTGGACAACAAAAGTGTCTGCCAAAAGTGGTTCGTTTTATGTTACCTTAATTGGCTTTGAATAGTTTTCTCAGTTAGAGGTTCAATTACACCTTGATGGTTTATAGAATCTTTATAGAGAAAAACATGGTTTTCCCTGATTTTCTGTTAACAACGTGTGTATCCAATTCATTGATAAAAGCTGTTCAGAATAGTTCAAATATACATCCAGGCTTACTCTTCAAGTTAGACATTTTCAGCTGCCAGAACATGGAATAATACAACTTTTTATTAGCACTCACGATAAGTCTGGAAATAATAAGAGTATTTGGCTGGTTTAGTTTAGCCATTCAAGGCTGGTATGTGTGCGTGCTCAGTTGCGTCTGATTCTTTGTGACCACGTGGACCGTAGCCCACCAGGCTCCTCTTTCCGTACGTTTTCCAGATGGGGCCTTTCCCAAGAGACCCCCAACTCCCTTTTCTTACATTGCATCACCTCGTACCATTTTGAAAGATTTTACGTGATTTTTCAAATGTTAAAGCCTGCTAAGTCATGCAGTCTGAGAGTTACAGCCTTAGAAGATTTCATCTTTTTAATTTTGATTTTTAAATTAACATACAGTATGACTGACTTCTTTTGGATGTACCATTCTGTGAATTTTAACACATAGATTCACATAACCATCAGTTCAGTTCAGTCACTCAGTCATGTCTGACTCTTTGCAACCCCATGAACCACAGCACTCCAGGCCTCCCCATCCATCACCAACTCCTGGAGTTTACCCAAACTCATGTCCATTGAGTCAGTGATGCACCCAACCATCTCATCCTCTGTCTTCCCCTTCTCCTCCTGCCTTCAGTCTTTCCCAACCTCAGGGTCTTTTCAAATGAGTCAGCTCTTTGAACCATGAACACATTCAAAGTACAGAACTGCTTGATCATGCCCCCCAAATCCTGTGCATCTAAGTTCCTGAGAGATACTGGACTCCATATTGTTTGTTGGTTTTTTGTGTGTTTTCCTCGTAATGTCTTTGGCTGGTTTTGGTTTCAGGGTAATGTTAGCCTCATAAAATAAGCTGAGAAATGTTCCTTCCTCTTTTATTTTTCTGGAAGAGATTGTGTAGAATTGATACTATTCTCCATAAATGCTTGGTAGAATTTGCCAATGCAGCCATCTGGGCCTCCAGATTTCTTTTTCAGAAAGTTTCAAATTATGAATGCAATTGCCTCAATAGGACTATTCGGCTTATGTCATTATATTCATTTTTGGTGAGTTCTGTATTATCTAAGGAATCAATCCATTTCTTTTGTCTTACTTGCTTGGAGCTTATATATTGTATCTACTGACATTGAAAACTCTACCAGACATGTTGTAACTTTTGGTTTTCAATCTGCAAGCATTTTTTAAAAGAGTAGAATAGGATAAAAAGATAGTCTCTCACCTTTACCCAGATATTACCATTCCTTTACTTTGGATGTTCTAAGTTCTCCTCTGGTATCATTTTCTTTCTCTCTGAGGAAGTTTCTTTGTCTGCTGACAATGAATTTCTCTGTTTTTCTTCATACGAAATGTCTTTGTTTTGCCTCCATCCCTGAAAGATATTTTCACTGAATGTAGAATTCTGAATTGACAATTCTTTTCTCTTAGCACATTGATTTCTTTTTAAATTTTTGACCATGTGCTGTGTGAGATCTTAGTTCCCCAGTGAGGGATGGAACATGTCCCTCCTGATTGGGAGCTTGAAGTCTTAACCACTGGATCACTGGGAAGTCTGTCTCTTAGCACTTCAAATATTCTGTTACTCTTCTGCAGACCTCCATGTTTCATGATGAGAAGTTCACCATCATTTGACTTGTTGCTTCCCTGTGGTTCAGCTGGTAAAGAATTTGCCTGCAGTGTGGGAGACCTGGGTTCGATCCCTGGGTTGAGAAGATCCCCTGGAGAAGGGAATGGTTACCCACTCCAGTATTCTTGCCTGGATCATGGACTATAGTCCATGGGATCTCAAAGAGTTGGACAGGACTCAGCAACTTTCACTTTTCCCTGTTGGTAATGCATCCTTTCATTCTGGCTAATTTTTAGACTTTTTTGTCTTTATTCATCAGCAATTTGATTATGATGTCTCTGGGCTTGTATTTCTTTAGGTTTACCCTATTTGTGATTCATGGAGTTTCTTAACTCTAGTGGTTTATTTTGGCTAACCAATTTGGAAAGTTTTCAATCATTATTTCCTTAAATGTTTTTTTCTTCTCTGTAGTAGCTTTTCTTATCTCCTTGTGTGACTCAGATAGAATGGACATTAATCACAGGAGAGGAGAAGGATCCATCATTTTTACTGATACTAATTAAGTTCATTAACTCTTTCTTCTGTCATTTCCATTTTGCAATTGAGCTTATCTATAGAGGTGTTTTGTTATTGGTGCTTTTTGTCCAGCTCTAAAATATCATTTAGGTTCTTATTTATATCATCTGTTTCTTTGTTGAACATTTATGTCTTTTTTTCTCTCTAGGATATTTGCTCTCACTTGTTGCAGTATTTCTGTAATGGTTTGTTTCAAGCTTCTTTCAGATAATTCCAATACATGTGTCATTGGCATTTGCTATTTGTATCTTCTTATGCAGATAGAAAGTTTCCTTGTTCTTCATATGTTGAGTAAGTTTGTATTATTTTCTAGACATTTAGAATATTACCTATGAGACTCTGGTCCTTATTTTCATCCTATGGAGAATGTTGATACTTTTGTTTAAGAAGGGAGTTGATTTGGTTGGGTTTAGGCCACTAATTCTGACCAATTTTCTTGGGATTATGGTTCCACTGTCCAGCTTCCAAAGCCTTTGCATAGCTATTCAGATCTGTTCTGCTTGTGCACACCCCACTGGCTCTTCTGGGATCTGAGTAGTGGTCAATTTCCAGTTCAGTTTATGGTAAGCTGTTTAGGGTCTGCTGCATGAGCAGTGTGTGAGTAAGCCTGGGATTTCATAACGAATACTATGGAGGAGCTTAGCCAAGCTCTTCACTCTCCCAGACCTTACTGACACTTTTCGATTCTTTTGTTTTTTTAATTCCTACAGTCAGAAATTGGGATATTTATTTGTCCCATTTTATTGTACACTTTCCATGCAACTTGATTCAAATGGTGGATAAACAGAAAGAGAAAATCATCAGGGATTTTTCCCTCCTTGAAACAATAACTCCTTTGATCAAAGCAGAAGGTTTTTTTTTCCCCCTCAGAGATTTTAGGATCCTACAAATTGGGGTGTAAGGAAATGGAGAAGTGTAAAAACATTCAATATTTCCCCTACCCGTTCTGAGCACTGACAGACCCCCTTTCCATACCCAAAGCCAACACTAGAGAGCCTCCTGGGACTCTCACTGTCCACACCAAGGTCCACTTCCAGGCTTCACACCATAGTGCCTCTTGCCTGGAAATATCACAGGAAAAAGACAGTAAACTCTTTGCTGGTTTGATGGTACTTCAAATTCAGATCTTCTTCCCTAATTCCTCTACCACTGCTTACTTCCCAGCATCTTCAAATTGCTACTGCAGGCATTCTGTCCAGATTTTATAGCTGCATTCAGTGCAAGACACGGGGTAGAATCTATCTACCCATAGCCAGAAATCCTTGGAAAATTTTCACAAACGTTTTCTTCAGCCTACATGGTGAATTGAGTGTTCTACTGCAAATGAAGTCACTATATCTGAGCCGTGGAGAGTCAAGGGTCTGTAAAATGCTGAGTGATGCCCCAGGACTACCAGAAATAGGAATAGCAGCTCTCATGAATCTTTCCCTGTTGTACACTGTGAACACCTGGGTCTGTGATTGACAGCCATTGTCTGAAATCTATTATAATTCAATTTCTTTCTGGAGTAAATTTTGTGCTTATAATAAGATTTCAAAGCAAACTCATTCCCAAATACGTAGTTTCTATTAAATTTAGTTTAAGTACTGACATACTGGGTTTTTCTTTCAGGAAGCTTCTGTCGGTGCAGAATGCTTAAGAGAGCACCCTAAGTATGAGGAGTGTCAGGATTTTTGGTTCAGTCTGTCCATCTTTCCTTGGCATGCGTTTTTGAAGAAACCTTCATCTCTACTATTTTCACTTGAGTATTGTTCTCATACTCCATTCCTGCAGTTCAGTTCAGTTCAGTTCAGTTCAGTCGCTCAGTCATGTCCGACTCTTTGTGACCCCATGAATTGCAGCACGCCAGGCCTCCCTGTCCATCACCAACTCTCGGAGTTCACTCAGACTCGCGTCCATCGAGTCAGTGATGCTATCCAGCCATCTCATCCTTGGTCGTCCCCTTCTCCTCCTGCCCCCAATCCCTCCCAGCATCAGAGTCTTTTCCAATGAGTCAACTCTTCACATGAGGTGGCCAAAGTACTGGAGTTTCAGCTTTAGCATCTTTCCTTCCAAAGAAATCCCAGGACTGATCTCCTTTAGGATGGACTGGTTGGATCTCCTTGATTCTCAAGAGTCTTCTCCAACACCACAGTTCAAAAGCATCAATTCTTCGGCACTCAGCCTTCTTCACAGTCCAACTCTCACATCCTTACATGACCACAGAAAAACCATAGCCTTGACTAGACGGACCTTAGTCGGCAAGGTAATGTCTCTGCTTTTGAATATGCTATCTAGGTTGGTCATAACTTTTCTTCCAAGGAGTAAGCGTCTTTTAATTTCATGGCTGCAATCACCATCTGCAGTGATTTTGGAGCCCCAAAAAATAAAGTCTGACACTGTTTCCACTGTTTCCCCATCTATTTCCCATGAAGTGATGGGACCGGATGCCATGATCTTCGTTTTCTGAATGTTGAGCTTTAAGCCAACTTTTTCTCTCTCCTCTTTCACTTTCATCAAGAGGCTTTTTAGCTCCTCTTCACTTTCTGCCATAAGGGTGGTGTCATCTGCATATCTGAGGTTGTTGATATTTCTCCCGGCAATCTTGATTCCAGCTTGTGCTTCTTCCAGTCCAGCATTTCTCATGATGTACTCTGCATAGAAGTTAAATAAGCAGGGTGACAATATACAGCCTTGACGTACTCCTTTTCCTATTTGGAACCAGTCTGTTGTTCCATGTCCAGTTCTAACTGCTGCTTCCTGACCTGCATACAGATTTCTCAAGAGGCAGGTCAGGTAGTGTGGTATTCTCATCTCTTTCAGAATTTTCCAGTTTCCTGCAGTAGTGTTGCTAAAAAAGAGAAAGGGTTGGTGTTGGGAGGAAGTAATCCCTGCTGACTTAGGTTAGGTGATCAAATCTTGGAAATACAGGAACAAAGAAAGACTCTGAAATCCATAGATTGGGTGACATTCTGAAGAGTGGTTTGTTAATTTTCCTTGATAAATATTTTTTAAGAGTTCATTTAAAAGAAATCAGTTCTGCATATTTCTTATATATCTGGAATTTTCTGAACTGTTTCATATACTTCTGAAGTTTCCATTTAAAAATATATATGAAATTGGATGTTCCCAATCCAGGAACCATAACATCTAGGTTTAAGTCCAAATTTAAAACCTTGAATCTTCAATGAAATGGAAATATGTCAAAATGATTATATGTCTCCTTGTTGATGACCGTATTTTAAAGTCAGACGATTCCAGTAATTGATTATTTTTAACTCTTTTTGTTTAGCGCAGTCTGTCTTAGGTTCTTTTGCATATTATTCTCCTCTGGTATTACCTCGTCTCTCACTGTGACCAATGCCTATGATCTACATGGGGCAAAGACACAGTTTTCATAGGGAATTTGGTAGAGTTCTTTTCCTCAACTATTTCTGTTCAGAAGTCACCATCTTCCAAAGTCCTGGACCCTTGCTTGGCCTTCTGTTCAGTGTGTGTGGACACGTTCAATGGAGACACCCCTGGCTGTAGGCTAAAGCGTCCAGGTGGTTGCAGCCTTTATCAGCTCCAGCAGCCACCCCATAGTATTTACTTCTACTTTGTACTCAGTCAAGCTAATAGCTTCTGGAGGTAGAAAATCGAGCTTATTATCATCAAGGGACTCATTGCAATGAGATGTGCAGCATATAGAGATATTTAATGTGCTGTAATTTTTTTTTTATATGTCATGTAACAGTGGGGCCCCAGAAGAACAGTTTTCTATACAATTGTAATTTTGCATGAAATGATCTGGGTGGTGGTTATGTAACATTGTGTATAAGATAGGTTGGTACCAAGGGACACTGTGGTGCATGACCCACAAAGGAGGTCCTCAAGATTCAGCTGCGTGTTTGTTCCAGGAGAACCAGTAACCCTTTAGAACTATTCTATGTATACTACATATATAACATAGTTCCTAATTTAGGAGCTTGGGATTAACATATATACATTACTGTATATAAAATGGGCTTCTCAGGTGGCTCAGTGATAAAGAATCCACTTGCCATGCAAGAGATGGGAAGATCCCCTGGAGAAGGAAATGACAACCCACTCCAGTATTCCTGCCTAGGAAATCCCACGGACAGAGGAGCCTGGCAGTCCTACACACCGTGGGGTCTGAAAGAGTTGGACACAACTTAGTGACTAAACAACAACATATATAAAGTAGATAATCAACAAGGACCTACCATATAGCACAGGAGACTCGACTCAATATTCTGTAATAACCTTTATGGGAAAAGAATCTGAAAAAGAATGGATATATGTATATGTATAACTAACTGAACCACTTTGCTATACACCTGAAACTATACAACATTGTAAATCAACTATACCCCCAATATAAAGTAAAAATTTAAGAAGAACTATTTTGTATGGACCTTTTAAAAGCTTTAAACAAGAGAAATAGCTTCCTGTTTTATTATAACCCAATTACAGGCTCATATAGAAACTTTCAGACTTTCCAAAAATGCGAGACTTATTGAAAAAACTATGGATTCCCTGTAAGGTGTTACATGACCAATATTATATTACAAAGATTTTTTTAAATTTACTTTATTTTACTTTACAATACTGTATTGATTTTGCCATACATCAACATGAATCTGCCACGGGTGTACACGTGTTCCCAATCCTAAACCCTGCTCCCACCTCCCTCCCCGTACCATCTCTCTAGGTCATCCCAGTGCACCAGCCCCAAGCATCCTGTATCCTACATTGAACCTAGACTGGCGATTCGTTTCTTATATGATATTATACATGTTTCAATGCCATTCTCCCAAATCATCCCACCCTCTCCCTCTCTCACAGAGTCCAAAAGACTGTTCGATACATCTGTGTCTCTCTTGCTGTCTCACATAGAGGGTTATTGTTACCATCTTTCTAAATTCCATATATATGTGTTAGTATACTGTATTGGTGTTTTTCTTTCTGGCTTACTTCACTCTGTATAATAGGCTCCAGTTTCATCCACCTCATTAGAACTGATTCAAATGTATTCTTTTTAATGCTGAGTAATACTCCATTGTGTCTATGTACCACAGCTTTCTTTTCCATTCATCTGCTGATGGACATCTAGGTTGCTTCCATGTCCTGGCTATTATAAACAGTGCTGCGATGAACATTGGGGTACACGTGTCTCTTTCAATTCTGGTTTCCTCGGTGTATATGCCCAGCAGTNCATCTTTTCATGTGTTTGTTAGCCATCTGTATGTCTTCTTTCGAGAAATGTCTATTTAGGTCTTTGGCCCATTTTTTGATTGGGTCGTTTATTTTTCTGGAATTGAGCTACAGGAGTTGCTTGTATATTTTTGAGATTAGTTGTTTGTCAGTTGCTTCATTTGCTATTATTTTCTCCCATTCCAAAGGCTGTCTTTTCACCTTGCTTATAGTTTCCTTTGTTGTGCAGAAGCTTTTAATTTTAATTAGATCCCATTTGTTTATTACAAAGATTTTTAATAACATGATAAATGGTCACAATTGAATGTCAAGTAGAAAGGACAGGAAAATATTATTTCAATTATTTTATTTATTTGCTTAGAAGAAAAGACTCATATATTGTTTCTGAGTGGTGTGTTGATTTTCATTTCCTGTTTGTATTCTTTATTCTTTTCTATTTTTCATTAGTATAAATAATGCCATGATAAATGACACAGTGCAGAGATAGTTATCCAAATTTCTGATTAATTCCTTAGGACAGGTTCCAGAAAAGAAATTATGGAATGAAAGAGAAAAACATTAAAGAGGAACTTTTTATCTAAATGGCATTGCCAAATTAATATCCAGAAAGGCTCTGCCAAGACCTGTTCCCATCATGGGGGATGAGGAGTCTCGGCAGACTGCACACTGTCTTCTCACTTAAAAATAAAATCTTCACGCACTGGGGATGTGGGAAATGCCATCTTATTATTGCTTTAATTTGCATTTATTTTCATACTATTGAAGTTGAACATTCCCACATGTTTAGCAATCATATTTTCTTTTGTGAATTATCTATTCACATCCTTTAGCATTTATGTCTTTTTAATGAATTTCTTTGTATTTGAGCAGTATTACCCTTTTGTCAAGTTCATGACATAGAATTTTCCTCATTTATTGCTAAATAATTAATTTCATATCTGAATTTTTTTAACATAAGAAGTATGTTATCAAGTCTGTGAATCTTTTCTGCTTTTCTTGTATTGATTTGAAGCTTAGAAAAGTTTTTCCCTATTTCACATATATATTTCTTCTACAATCTTTAGGGTTTTAGAGCAAAATAGAAAGTGAGGAGCAAAAATTGATTTTTCTTTCTAAATTCTAAAGGTTTCTTCCCAACACCTTTTGTCAAATAAACCTATTTTCTATTCAATTATTTCTGTTTATTATCTATATTTTCTGTAGCTTCTCAGTAACCCTGTATCTCCTATTCATTCTTACATCAGTCCTTTTTTCATGACTGTAGTCTTGTAATACATTTTATTATTTGATACAGTATTACTGCTCTTAATTACTTTTAAAGATTTTCTTGCCTGCTTATTCTTCCAAATGACCTTAAGAGTCATTGGGAAAGCTTCAAAAAAATTCCATAGGGACTCTTTTTGGAATTGCTTCCAACATATAAATTAATTTGGAAAAAATTAATATCCTTACAATAATCTTTCCATCAAGAGTCATGGTATTATTTGCCATTGTCTTTAAAGACTTTTAAAATATTTCACTAAAATTGTACGTGTGTATGCATAAATGTATATATATATATATATATACACACACACATATATACACATATGTATTTTCATTCCTGGCTCAGGAAGATCCCCTGGAGGAGGAAATGACAACCCACTCCACAATTCTTGCCAGGATAATCTCATGGACAGAGCACTACAGTCCATTGGGTCACAAAGAGTTGGACACGACTGATCATGCATACAAACTTGAAAATGGCATTTAGAATCCATATGAGGAAATCGTTTTATTCATATGTATATATGTGTGTAGTAGTCCAACTCTTTGTGACCCCCTGGACTGTAGCCCACCAGGTTCCACTGTCCATGGAATTTTCCAACCAGGAATACTGGGTGGGTTGCCATTTCCTACTCTAAGGGGTCTTCTTGACCCAAGGACCAAACCCACATCTCGTGCATTAGCAGGCAGATTCTTTACTGCTCACCACTTGGGAAACCATATGTGTGTGTGTGCGAGCTCAGTCATGTCTGACTCTCCCCCTGGACTGTAACCCTCCAGGCTCCTCTGTCCATGGGATTTTCTAGGCAAGAATACTAAAGTGGGTTGCCATTTCCTTCTGTGGGGGATCTTCCAAATCTAGGGATCGAACCCATGACTCCTGCATTGGTAGACAGATTCTTTACCACTGAGGCACCTGGGAAGTCCTATACTGAAATATTACTCATCCATACAAAAGATTGAAATAATGCCATTTGCAGCAATATGGATGGACCTAGAGATTTCATACTAAGTGAAGTAAGTCAGACAAAGAAAGATAAACACCATATGATATCACTCATATGTAGAATCTAATTTAGAAAAAATAAGAAAGAAAAGAAACAAATGAATTTATTCACAAAAGAGAAATAGACTTACAGATATTAAAAATAAATTTATGGTTACCAAAGAGTAAACACGGTGGGGGAAGGATTAATCAGAAACTTGGGATGAACACACACACACATATATAAGATAAATAACCGACAAAGACCTACCGGGTAGCACAGGGAAAGGTACTCAATATTCTGTAATAACCTATTTGGGTAAAGAATCTAAGAAGAATAGACCTATGTATTTGTATGACTGAGTCACCTCGCTGCCCACCTGAAACTAACAGCACTGTAGATCGACTACCCTGCAATACAAAATAAAAACTAAATTACCAAAAAAGCTGCAGGGAGAGGGAAATCTCAGTTTCCACCTTGTAGCTGAGCGGAGAAGAAATGCCTGTTTTCTGAGGATGAAGGGGGAAGCCCTCCCTCTGGGGGCTTCCCTACTCAGAAGCATGGAGACCCCAGCCCACAGAACAAATTTTTCTCCAAATTTTAGGAGTCAGTGGATCAGGAACCCCCTGCCACCCATCCAGTTCAGGTACACAGGTGAAGTCCCTCCTCCAGGAGACTCCCAGGTGAGGCAGGCCCCCTTTCTGCCGGCCCCAGGGCACCCTTTCTCTGTACCCTTCCTCCACCTGTGCTCCTTCATCTCTGGGAGCCCTGCCCACCTGGGTCTGTGCCCACAGCAGAGGGGACTTGCCAGGAGGATGGGAGGGAGAGCCAGTTGGGATATCGCTGCAGGCTCAGAAGTCTCTGGGCTCTTTTCCATTAAGTTTTCTAAATGATTATTGCAGTCACACAAGAAAACTATTGATTTTTAAATGTGTGTCCGGTGTATAGCCGCTGTTACTAAATTTCCCAGAATGACTGTTGTTCTTTCTAGACAATCATACTGCCCTCTGAATAGTGATAATCTTGTCTTCTCCATTTCTGAGGTGATTATTTCTCCCTTCCATTTCACATCATAATATTGACCAGTACGTTGAGAATAATATTGAATGAAAATTATAACAAATATCCTAGGTCTTGCTTATCTGAATGGGGATTCCTCCCTGTATGAGGATATCTGTTCTGGTCTTAAAAGTTGATCACTCTTACTTTTTTAAGATCAGTCTTACTTTTTCCATGGAGAAGGAAATGGCAACCCACTCCAGTATTCTTGCCTGGAGAATTCCATGGACAGAGGAGCCTGGCAGGCTCTAGTCCATGGAGCTGCAAAGAGTCAGACACGACTGAGCAGCTAACACACATTCTTTTCCCAGTTTTCAAAAGTCCTGATGAGATATTATATTTAATTCAGCTTCTTTGTGATATCCATAGAGATCACCACTTTAAAAAAAAATCTATTTCTTTACTTATTTGACTGTATCAGGTCTTAGTTGCTGTGTGCGGGATCTTCATTGCAGCATGCAGCATCTTTAGTTGCAGCATGTGGGATCTAGTTGCCTGACTAGGGATTGAACCTGGACCCCCTGCATTAGGAGTATGGAGTCTTAGCCACTGGACCACCAGGGAAGTCCCCATCATCTTCTCTTTCATCATTTCTTTTCTCTCTTATTTTCCTCTGTCTTTATTTAGAGTAACTTAGGGTTGTAGCTTATTCTTACAACTATTTCTGCTGCTGCTGCAACACCTACCTTTATTATTGCTACTGAAATTGCTCTTCTCCCCTCCAACATAATATGATATTTTCCAAATAACACTTATGTTTGCCTACATAAAATTAATATACTAATACACTGCTTTAAGTAACAGACTTACCAAGAAGAAGCATATAAGTAGCAAGTTGATATGTGCAGGTTTTGGCTTTCCCAGTACACAATGACCTCTCTTTTCTGTCCTTTTCAGTTCTTGCATCCTTGCCCCCTCCCTGTTTATCATATTATATCCAGGCACTACTCTACAAATAAATTTTGGACCTTCTGAAGTGAAGTGAAGTGAATTGAAGAGAAAGTCGCTCATTTGTGTCTGACCCTTTGCAACCCCATGGAATTCTGGAGTGGATAGCCTTGTTTCTTGTCATCCCTTTTCTCTCCTTCTCTGGTACCTCCACTTGTAGGTACAACCCCAGCATATCGATATACATGAGGAGAAGTTCCAGCACTGGCCAGCATCATGCTACAGGCTCCAGTCTCCACGCCCTAAGCAGTGGGGAGACTGTGGGAACCCAGTGGATATCCACTGGAGTGGGTAGCCTTCCCCTTCTCCAGGGGATCTTCCCAACCCAGGGATCGAACCCAGGTCTCCTGCATTGCAGGCGGATTCTCTACCAGCTGAGCCACAAGGACCTTCTAACACATACCAAAAATTAAAAAGATAAGGATGGAGTGATATTCTTTTCTGGCACCACAATGGGTGTCCTTGAGCATCCTTTCCCCTTCCTCCTACCTTGGAGGACTGTCCTAGATCATATCAAGTTTCTCTGGTTTTTGCCTCTGTAGCACTTCTTTTATAGTCAACACACACTTGTGATGTCTTGTTTGTCTCTCTTCCCAGCTGAACTCGAATTCCCTAGACCACAGTGTTGACGTCCTCTGTGCTCCGTAATGGGTCTGGGAACCTATGTGTTGGCTTGAGTTAGAAGTCATAGTTTTCTGCCAGTGGATCCCAAGTAGACCTTGACTTTGCTAGAGCATTGATGGTGTCCTCTCCTTTTCTCCTCACTGAAGCTGGGTCCCTCTTCCTTCCATTCATGTGTTTCACCTCACCTTTATATGTTTGTAGATGGGGAAACGGTAGAAACAGTGTCAGACTTTATTTTTTTGGGCTCCAAAATCACTGCAGATGGTGACTGCAGCCATGAAATTAAAAGACGCTTACTCCTTGGAATAAAAGTTATGACCAACCTAGATAGCATATTCAAAACCAGAGACATTACTCTGCCGACTAAGGTCCATCTAGTCAAGGCTATGGTTTTTCCTGTAGTCATGTATGGATGTGAGAGTTGGACTGTGAAGAAGGCTGAGCGCCGAAGAATTGATGCTTTTGAACTGTGGTGTTGGAGAAGACTCTTGAGAGTCCCTTGGACTGCAAGGAGATCCAACCAGTCCATTCTGAAGATCAGCCCTGGGATTTCTTTGGAAGGAAAGATGCTAAAGCTGAAACTCCAGTACTTTGGACACCTCATGCGAAGAGTTGATTCATTGGAAAAGACTCTGATGCTGGGAGGGATTGGGGGCGGGAGGAGAAGGGGATGACCCAGGATGAGATGGCTGGATGGCATCACGGACACGATGGATGTGAGTCTGAGTGAACTCCGGGAGATGGTGATGGACTGGGAGGCCTGGCGTGCTGCGATTCATGGGGTCGCAAAGAGTCGGACACGACTGAGCGACTGAACTGAACTGAACTGACAATCTCTTAATTGCATAGGACTGTTTTCTTTCTTTCTTTTTGCTTTTTTCCCCTTTGGTTGTGCTGAGTCTCAGTTGGGGCACGTGGGATTGTCATTGCTGCATGCAAGATCTTTGTTGTGGCATGCCTCCTCTCTAGTCACAGCATGTGGGTCTTGTTCCCTGATCAGGGATCAGGCGTGGGCCCCCTGCATTGGGAGCGAGGAGTCTTAGCCACTGGGCCACCAGGGAAGTCCTGCACAGGGCTGCTTTCCTCTGTCATAGTGGGAATACAAGCAGGTGTTCCTTAAGCCTTCTTCTCCAATGGTGAATGAGTTTCAGGAGTAAATTTTTCTTTGGGTATTCAGGATAATGTTTCTCCTCTCCTTTTGGACTCACCCATATTTTCTTCCCTTCATTTTCAGTTCTTAATGTGGAGACCTGGTTCCTAGAATTAACCAACTATCATTTGTGTGGGTGTCACTGACCACCTTCTTTTCCCACTTGAGTTTCAGAATATCCACTTATGGGGAGGAAGTGTGCCATATCTCGTGTAATTTTTGGTGACTAGTAGGTATTCAGTAAAAGAATTCTGGACAGGGTTTGTTTTCATGCTTACACTCACCACTTCTTTAAATCTGAGAAGCGTTTATGGTTAAAGAATCATGATCAGTGGGAGGGGGGTTCAGGATGGGGAACACGTGTACACCCGTGGCAGATTCATGTTGATGTATGGCAAAACCAATACAATATTGTAAAGTAATTAGCCTCCAATTAAAATAAATAAATTTATATATTTTTTAAAAAGAATCATGATCAAAGGGCTTCCCTTGATCCAGTGGTTAAGACTCTGCTTTTCCAGTGCAGGGGGCATGGAACTAAGATCCCACATGCTTTGGGATGCAGCCCCCCAAAAGTTAAAAGATGAGAATCATGATCAGGAAGCAGCATAGTAAACAATGATAACAATTCCCAACACTTACTTGACTCCGGGTTCCCACAGTCTCCCCACTGCTTAGGGCGTGGAGACTGGAGCCTGTAGCACGATGCTGACCAATGCTGGAACTTCTCCTTGTGTGATATGCTGGGGTTGTACCTACAAATGGAGGTACCAGAGAAGGAGAGAAAAGGATGGCAAGAAACACGAACAAGGTGCCAGACTTCCTAGCAGCCCGGAGGCACACACACACTTGGGAGCTGGTTGCCTGGGTCTCTAGGTTTTGCAGAGTCTGGGTCTCTGAGCTTGGCGAGGACCAGGAATGATGCTCATGCCTCTTCCCGTCACTTCTTGGCAGGTGCTGCAGCTCCCTTTCCAAGAGCACAGCCTGCACAGACGACCCGTTTTATTTCTCCATCTGCTTCACTAGCGCTGAGGCTGGCAAACATTTCCTTAGATTTTTTCAAGTGGTTGATGGGTAGCCTCAGCTTTTAGAACTTCTGTGATTTTTTTTTAATGGTCTTTTTCTAGTTTTGTGGACTTTTTTTTTTTTACAGAAAGTTGAATGAAGACACATTAGAGATTATCCTCATTCTTTTTTATTTGATACATTTATACTGGTAATGTGGGAGACCTGGGTTTGATCCCTGGGTTGGGAAGATCTCCTGGAGAAGGGAAAGGCTACCCACTCCAGTATTCTGGCCTGGAGAATTCCATGGACTATGTAGTTCATGGGGTTGCAAAGAGTCAGACACGACTGAGCAACATTCACTTATAGTGGAGTATGGAATATGCTAGACTAGCATTAGCTGACACCTCTGTCATGCCATGCAATTATTTTTGTCCAGTGTGGGGAACAATTAAGATCTAATCTCTTAGCAAGTTTAATGTTTATAATACAGTTTTGTCGGCTACCATCACTGTAGTGTGCATAAGACCCCTGGAACTTATTTCTCCACTAGTTGCAAGTCTGTATCCTTAAACAACATCGTCCAACACATTAACCAAAACACCCAAAAATTGGATTGAAAAATGGGGGCTTCCTTGGGAGTGCAGAACTAAAGATATCACCTTCCAGTGAAGGGAATGCAAGTTCAATCCCTGGTCAGTTCAGTTCAGTTCAATCACTCAGTTGTGTCTGACTCTTTGCCACTCCATGGATTACAGCACACCAGGCTTCCCTGTCCATCACCAACTCCCAGAGCTTGCTCAAACTCATGTCCATTGAGTTGGTGATGCCATCCAACCATCCCATCCTCCGTTGTCCCCTTCTCCTCCTACTTTCAATCTTTCCCAGCATCAGGATCTTTTCAAATAAGTCAGTTCTTCACATCAGGTGGTCAAAGTGGTTTCAGCTTCAGCACCAGTCCTTCCAATAAATATTCAGGTCTGATTTCCTTTAAGACTGACTGGTTTGATTACCTTGCAGTCCAAGAGACTCTAAAGAGTCTTCTCCAACACCACAGTTCAAAAGCATCAATTCTTCGGTGCTCAGTTCAGTTCAGTTCAGTCGCTCAGTCGTGTCCGACTCTTTGCGACCCCATGAATTGCAGCACACCAGGCCTCCCTGTCCATCACCAACTCCCGGAGTTCACTCAGACTCGCGTCCATCGAGTCAGTGATGCTATCCAGCCATCTCATCCTCTGTCGTCCCCTTCTCCTCCTGCCCCCAATCCCTCCCAGCATCAAAGTCGCTTCCAATGAGTCAACTCAATGCATGAGGTGGCCAAAGTACTGGAGCTTCAGCTTTAGCATCCTTCCTTCCAAAGAAATCCCAGGGTTGATCTCCTTCAGAATGGACTGGTTGGATCTCCTTGCAGTCCAAGGAACTCTCAAGAGTCTTCTCCAACACCACAGTTCAAAAGCATCAATTCTTCGGCGCTCAGCCTTCTTCACAGTCCAACTCTCACATCCATACATGACTACTGGAAAAACCATAGCCTTGACTAGACGGACCTTAGTCAGCGAAGTAATATCTCTGCTTTTGAATATGCTATCTAGGTTGGTCATAACTTTTCTTCCAGGAGTAAGCGTCTTTTAATTTCATGGCTGCAATCACCATCTGAAGTGATTTTGGAGCCCCAAAAAATAAAGTCTGACACTGTTTTCACTGTTTCCCCATCTATTTCCCATGAAGTGATGGGACCGGATGCCATGATCTTCGTTTTCTGAATGTTGAGCTTTAAGCCAACTTTTTCACTCTCCTCTTTCACTTTCATGAAGGGGCTTTTTAGTTCCTCTTCACTTTCTGCCATAAGGGTGGTGTCATCTGCATATCTGAGGCTGTTGATATTTCTCCCGGCAATCTTGATTTCAGCTTGTGCTTCTTCCAGTCCAGCGTTTCTCATGATGTACTCTGCATAGAAGTTAACTAAGCAGGGTGACAATATACAGCCTTGAAGTACTCCTTTTCCTATTTGGAACCAGTCTGTTGTTCCATGTCCAGTTCTAAGTGTTGCTTCCTGAACTGCATACAGATTTCTCAAGAGACAGGTCAGGTGGTCTGGTATTCCCATCTCTCTCAGAATTTTCCACAGTTTCTTGTGATCCACACAGGCAAAGGCTTTGGCATTGTCAATAAAGCAGAAATATTTGTTTTTCTGGAACTCTCTTGCTTTTTCCATGATCCAGCGGATGTTGGCAATTTGATCTCTGGTTCCTCTGCCTTTTCTAAAACAGCTTGAACATCAGGGAGTTCACGTTCATGTATTGCTGAAGCCTGGCTTGGAGAATTTTGAACATTACTTTAGTAGCATGTGAGATGAGTGCAATTGTGCGGTAGCTTGAGCATTCTTTGGCATCGCCTTTCTTTGGAATTGGAATGAAAACTGACCTTTTCCAGTCCTGTGGCCACTGCTGAGTTTTCCAAATTTGTTGGCATATTGAGTGCAGCACTTTCACAGCATCATCTTTCAGGATTTGAAACAGCTCCACTGGAATTCCATCACCTCTACTAGCTTTGTTCGTAGTGATGCTTTCTAAGGCCCACTTGACTTCACATCCCAGGATGTCTGGCTCTAGATTAGTGATCACACCATCGTGATTATCCGGGTCGTGAAGATCATTTTTGTACAGTTCTTCTGTGTATTCTTGCCACCTCTTCTTAATATCTTCTGCTTCTGTTAGGTCCAGGCCATTTCTGTCCTTTATCGAGCCCATCTTTGCATGAAATGATCCCTTGATATCTTTAATTTTCTTGAAGAGATCTCTAGTCTTTCCCATTCTGTTGTTTTCCTCTATTTCTTTGCATTAATCGCTAAAGAAGGCTTTCTTATCTCTTCTTGCTATTTATTCTTTGGAACTCTGCATTCAGATGCTTATATCTTTCCTTTTCTCCTTTGCTTTTCGCTTCTCTTCTTTTCACAGCTGTTTGTAAGGCTTCCCCAGACAGCCATTTTGCTTTTTTGCATTTCTTTTCCATGGGGATGGTCTTGATCCCTGTCTCTTGTACAATGTCACGAACCTCATTCCATAGTTCATCAGGCACTCTATCTATCAGATCTAGGCCCTTAAATCTATTTCTCACTTCCACTGTATAATCAGCATTCTTTATGATTCAACTCTCACATCCATACATGACTATTGGAAAAACCATAGCTTTGACTAGATGGACATTTGTTGGCAAAGGAATGTTTCTGCTTCTTAATATGCTGTCTAGTGTGGCCATAACTTTTCTTCTAAGGAGCAAGTGTCTTTTAATTTCATGGCTGCATTCACCATCTGCAGTGATTTTGGAGCCCAAGAAAATAAAGTCTGTCACTGTTTCCATTGTTGCTCCATCTATTTGCGATGGAGTGATGGGACCAGATGCCATGATCTTACTTTTTAAATGTTGAGTTTTAAGCCAACTTTTTCACTCTCCTCTTTCACTTTCATCAGGAGGCTCTTTAGTTCCTCTTTGCGTTCTGCCATAAGGGTGGTGTCATCTGCATATCTGAGGTTATTGATATTTCTCCCGGCAATCTTGATTCCAGCTTGTGCTTTATCCAGCCTGGCATTTTGCATGATATACTCTGCATATAAGTTAAATAAGCAGGGTGACAGTATATAGCCTTGACATAGTCCTTTCCCAATTTGGAACCAGTCTGTTGTTCCATGTCCAGTTCTAACTGTTGCTTCTTGACTTGCATACAGATTTCTCAGGAGGCAGGTCAGGTGGTCTGGTATTCCCATCTCTTTCAGAATTTTCCACAGTGTATTGTGATCCACAGAGTCAAAGGCTTTGGCATAGTCAGTAAAACAGAAGTAGATGTTTTTCTGAAACTCTCTTGCTTTTTCGATGATTCAATGGATGTTGGCAAATTTGGTCTCTGGTTCCTCTGCCTTTTCTAAATCCATCTTGCACATCTGGAAGTTCATGGATCACATACTGTTGAAGCCTGGTTTGGAGAATTTTTTGCATTACTTTGTTAGCATGTGAGATGAGTGCCAATTGTGCAGTAGCTTGAGCATTCTTTGGCATTGCCTCTCTTTGGGATTGGAATGAAAACTGACCTTTTCCAGTCCTGTGGCCACTGCTGAATTTTCCAAATCTGCTGGCATATTGAGTGCAGCACTTTCACAGCATCATCTTTTAGGATTTGAAATGGCTCAACTGGAATTCCATCACCTCCACTAGCTTTGTTCATAGTGATGCTTCTTAAAGCCCACTTGACTTTGCATGCCAGGATGTCTGGCTCTAGGTGAGTGATCACCTGGGTGATTATCTGGGTTGTGAAGATCTTTTTTGTATAGTTCTGTGTATTCTTACCACCCCTACTTAATATCTTCTTCTTCTGTTAGGTCCATATCAGTTCTGTCCTTTATCAAACCCATCATTGCATGAAATGTTTCCTTCGTATCTCTAATTTTCTTGAAGACATCTCTAGTCTTTCCCATTCTGTTGTTTTCCTCTATTTCTTTGCATTGATCACTGAGGAAGGCTTTCTTATCTCTCTTTGCTATTCTTTGGAATCCTGCATTCAAATGGGTGTATCTTTCCTTCTCTCCTTTGCCTTTTGCTTCTCTTCTTTTCTCAGCTATTTGTAAGGCCTCCTCAGAGAACCACTTTGCCTTTTTGCATTTCTTTTTCTTGGGAATGGTCTTGATCACTGCCTCCTGTATAATGTCATGAACCTCTGTCCATAGTTCTGCAGGCACTCTGTCTATCAGATCTAATCCCTTGAATCTATTTGTCCCTTCCACTGTATAATTGTAAGGGATTTGATTTAGGTCATACCGGAATGGTCTAGTGGTTTCCCTACTTTCTTCAATTTAAGTCTGAATTTTGCAATAAGGAGTTCATGGTCTGAGCCACAGTCAGCTCCTGCTCTTGTTTTTGCTGACTGTATAGAGCTTCTCCATCTTTGGCTGCAAAGCATATAATCAATCTGATTTCAGTATTGACCATCTGGTGATGTCCATGTGTAGAGTCTTCTCTTGTGTTGTTGGAAGAGGGTGTTTTCTAAGACCATTGCATTCTCTTGGCAAAACTCTATTAGCCTTTGCCCTGCTTCATTTTGTATTCCAAAGCCAAATTTGCCTGTTACGCCAGGTATCTCTTGACTTACTACTTTTGCATTCCAGTCCCCTATAATTAAAAGAACGTCTTTTTTGGGTGTTAGTTCAAGAAGGTCTTGTAGGTCTTTATAGAACCATTCAATTTCAGTTTTTTCAGTATTACTGTTCAGGGCATAGATTTGGATTACTGTGATACTGAAAGGAACAGAGATCATTCTGTCATTTTTGAGATTGCACCCAAGTACGGCATTTCAGACTCTTTTGTTGACTGTGATGGCTACTCCATTTCTTCTAAGGAGTTCTTGCCCACAGTAGTATATATAATGGTCATCTCAATTACAGTCACCCATTCCAGTCCATTTTAGTTCACTGATTCCTAAAATGTCAATGTTCACTCTTGCCATCTCCTGTTTGAGCACTTCCAATTTGTGTTGATTCATGGACCTAACATTCCAGGTTCATTTGCAATATTGTTCTTTACAGCATAAGACTTTACTTCCATCACTAGTCACATCCACAATTGGGCGTTGTTTTCACTTTGGCTCCACCTCTTCATTCTGTCTGGAGTTATTTCTCCACTGATCTCCAGTAGCATGTTGGGCACCTACCAACCTGGGGAGTTCATCTTTCAGTGTCCTATCTTTTTGCCTTTTCATACTGTTCATGAGGTTTTCAAGGCAAGAATACTGAAGTGGTTTGCCTTCCATTCTCCTGTGGATCACGTTTTGTCAGAACTCTCCACCATGACCCATCCATCTTGCGTGATCCTACACGGCATGGCTCTTAGTTTCATTGAGTTAGATAAGACTGTGGTCCATGTGATCAGTTTGATTAGTTTTCTGTGATTGTGGTTTCCATTCTGTCCACCCTCTGATGGATAAGGATAAGAGATTTATGGAAGCTTCCTGATGGGAGAGGCTGACTTATCTCTCTGGCCAGGGAGCCAGAGCCTTTACGTGTCTTGCAGCCAAAAGCACAGAACATAAAATAGAAGCACTGTTGTAATAAATTAAATAAAGACCTTTAAAATGGTCCACACCAAAACATCTGTACAAAATAAAATAGAAAAAAAAATTTTTTTTAATAGGCAGAGGAACTAAATAGACATTTATCCGAAGGACCAAGAAGTCCATAAAACTGTACTCAATATTTGTTCTTTGTGATCCTCAAGTCAAGATTATTCTGAAGTCACTGCATCCATTTTCTCATAACTTACTCCCTAATGTATTTCAGATCCGAAACTTTCTAGTCAACACTATTCTCTGAAGGTTAGAAATGACCTTGCAGTTACTGGAGTAGAAGTCGAGTTTGGTGCTAGTAAGATGCATGGTCTGTCTTGTCTTGACAGTTTCTCTTCCGCGTGGATCCCCGAGGAAGATATGCACATAAGAGCAGTAGGAATAAGTAATAAAGTGCCCGTGTATATTCAGCCTTGCCCGTGGGCTGTATCCCTATGTAGCGAATAAGAGAGGAAGTAGGATGGCTGGTCTAACTCTAAGCAGATCAGGCTTGGATGGACCCATAGCATAGATGAGAAACAATACCAGAGGATAATGGGCCCCAGCTGTGAGCATGGACTTTGCACACCTCCTGAGAGCCAGCCTTATTGATTACTTCCTGGTCCTATTTAGAAGGGAAGTGAGAGTGAGCAATGCCAAGGCTAGGACAGGCCTCCACCCTCCACCAACTCCTTCCTTTATCCTCACTATCCCTCAGCTTTCTACTGTGCATGTATACGTGCTAAGTTGCTTCAGTCGTGTCCGACTCTTTGTGACCCTATGGACCCACCCGCAGGGCTCCTCAGTCCGTGGGATTCTCCAGGCAAGAATACTGGAGTGAGTTGCCATGCCTTCCTCCAGGGGATCTTCCCCACCCAAGGATCGGACCCATGTCTCTTACATCTCCTGCACTGGCAGGTGGGTTCTTTACCACTTGTGCTACCTGGGAAGCCCACTTTCTGCTGTGGTCAATTGCAATTTCCCATTTGGATATAAAGCAGAAGTAAAAGCATCTTTTCTATTATTCTAGGATACATAAGAGATGTAAAAGCTCTGCTTAATGTCCAGCTCCCATGAGAAACAGGCTTCTGGGACGCTAGGTTGCTGGAGGCAGGTGCACTGCTTGGGGTTGTCTGGGCCTTGGAGCTGCTTTGACAGGCAGGTTGAGGATGGGGCGGTTTGGGAAGCAGGAGGACTTAAGCATGTAAAATTCTGAGCGCAGAGGCAGAGGATGAAGAGAGTATGCTAGTCCTTTCAGAATAGTGGCTGAGCCGGCCTGCTGCTCTCAGTTAAGCCTTCACAAGGAAGAACCTTGCTTGTGTCACCAGCCGCTTTGAAGTCTATATTAGATCCCTAACCAGGGATCAAACCCATGATCCCTATTGTGGACACACTGAGTCCCAAGCATTGGACTGCCAGGAAAGTCCCTGTTTCTCTTCTTAAAAGGACACCAGTCCTATTGGATTAGGACCACCCTTATGACCTCACTTAACCTTAATCACTTCCTTCAAGTCTCTGTCTCCAAATATAGTCACATTGGGAATTAGGGCTTCAACCAGTGAATTCTGGAGGGACACAGTTCAGTCCCTGACACATTATAAGAGGCTGACGTGGAAGCATTAGGCATAACAATTTCACTGGGTGGAGTGGGTGGATGGGGTGGCGCTCTCACTCCCCACTTGGACACTTCCCACTGACTCTGCGTCAGGAACAAGCAGGGCTTATTTTGTCCTGTTCTCTTCCCATAGGAGTCCTTGTTCCAGCATGAAGGGAGGGTGGTTACTGCTCCAGTCACACGACATCCTTCCTGGGGTCCATGAGGTATTCAAGGTGCTCATCTCCTCTTTCAGCTTGCTAGAACCTCCCCTCCCTTATGGGTTAAGGGTTCTGTTGACTTTTAAGAAAGTGCACATCATGAGAGCTGCAAATCAAGTTTTATTTGGGGCAAAATGAGGACTGTAGCTTAGGAGACAGCATTAAAGAGAGCTCCGAGAAACCACTCTGAGGAGACCAGGGGAAGAACTAAATACATAGGCTACATAGCTAGGATATATTGCAATAAGGGGCTTCCCTGGTGGCTCAGCAGTAAAGAATCTGCCTGCCAATGGAGGAGATGGGTTTGATTCCGGGTCGGGAAGATCCCCTGGAGAAGGAAATGGCAACCCACTCCAGTATTCTTGCCTGGGAAATCCCATGGAAAGAGGGGCCTGGTGGGCTACAATCCATGGGGTCACAAAGAGTCTGAATCGACTTAGCATCTAAACAACAACAACAACAATATTTCAATAAAGGGCAGGTTATCAGGAACATCAAAAGATTATTATTAATTGAAGAAAACCAGATATCTCGAGTTAAGACATTTAGCACTTTTCTAAGTATGGGAAAATGCAAGAGTCTAAGCTCACCGAAATCATTCCTCAGGTATGCACCTGAGCTATCTGGGGCCAGTATCCTGTATTTTCACATCCTGTGTTCCCTCAGGGCTCATATAAGGAGTGCCTGCAGTCTAATGGCTGCTAGATGGCAGGTGTTCTTTTCAGCCCTGAATTTCCTCAGGGCTCACTGGCTCCTGTTGGAGGGCTGCAATTGCCGATGACTGTGATATCCTTGTTTACTGATATGGCAGGAAATATTCTTTTTCTCAGCTCACTCCTGAGCCATTGAGAATTTCCAAATTAGAGCCTTTGCTCCTATCGTGGTGCTGCCCTAGCTCAATGCTTTTAGGTCAGTGCCAGCCCCTACTTGGTTCTGCCGTGGATGATGGATTGCAACCTCTTAGAGGGTAAGCCTGTGTCTGTTCATCCCTCTCTTGCCCCACCGTACACCTCACTTCTCCGCTTTTGGAACTGAGTCAGTTGATTGGGACAGAGTCTCAAGCAGACATTTCTTCTTCCTCCCAAGCTATCTCCTCATTACCCTTCTTTACCCATCATTTTTTCTGAATATGCCTTTCCTTCCTTTTATTTCGCAGGGATTTTTATTGTTATTTTACCTCTTCGTGAAAGTTTCAGCTGGTTGGTCTTAACGAATGTCGTGCAGTCCTGGCCCTCCCGCAGCTTCTTGCCCTCGTTCAAGTTCATTACTCTGACTTACATAGCGGTGGGAAGCAATCAGATGCGGTCCTGGGCAGGTTAGCTTCCTGCCTGTCTTGCTAAGTGGATCATAATATTGGAAGCAAGGGGGAGGTTAGGAATGAGTCCTTATTGAAGTCAGTTTCATTGTTTTGCTCTGCACTTACTTGACAGTTAAAGATTCGTAAAATGATTTAACCAAATGAAGTTTTTGCATTCGGAGGTCGCTGCATTCTGTGAAGGGTCAGGGGAGGCAGTCTGGGAAGATGCCCAGTTTGTCTTTAGGGGACACGTGAATGCCAGCCTGATATCTTTAGGGGACACGTGAATGTCCCCTGCCTGATGTCACCCTGCCAGGTCTGGTAGATAAGAGCGCCTATAGGATTGTATGGGAGAGACCTGGATCCTCTGAGAACTGACCCTCCAAGGAGAATTACTGAGACCTTCATTGGAGGCAGAATGGCAATTTGGGGAACAAAGAGCTTTCAGACAGTGGTCATTTGTGTTAAAGCCTCTAAAGGCCATTTTCCCAGTTCCCACTAAATTCCTTCCTAAAAGCTCAGTAGGAAAACATATTATACTCTCAGACTTTGCAGAGAGGTGTGAACCTGAAACAGGAATTATACAGGGGCCTCTGACATAGAGGGAGGCTTTGCAACGTGGGGGTTAATATCAAGAGTTCCAAGTTGATCCCTCGGCAGGCATATACTAGCTGCCCAGCCTTGACCTAGCTCCTTTTAACCTCTTCTTACTGAAGTTTTCTCAAGGGTAGAATGTGGAAGGGCAGAACCTATTCACAGTGTTGGGATGGAATCAAACACAATAATATATGTCAGACCTTGAGTTCAGTGTCTGGCATATAGCAAATGTTAAATCAATATTTCCTATTACTTATTATGACTCTTTTAAATGCTTAATAAAGGCCTCCAGCAGCTGACCTGAGACTTGATAACTAGACAAAAAGACAACTTAGGTTTCAATTTGCCTCTTTGTGCCAGGAGCTACAGCACCCCCCAGCCAGGGAATGCTGGGGTCAGGTGAATGAGTGTTTCTGACAGAGTCATACGTCACCCGGCCTCCTGAGAGGGAGCAAAAGCATAGGCAAGCGGCTGGGTTGGGAATCACTGCTCTGCTCCTCTGTGTGAGCTTCTGCAAGTTACTGAACCTCTCTGTGCATCAGTTTTCTCATCTGTAAAATGGGCTACTGGCAGACTTCAATGAACTAGGCTGTGCAATGACTTCCAACGATGCCATGGCATTGTGAATGCTCAAAGATCATCACCAGAGTTCCCAGACGTTGCCTCTGCCAGTGGCTAGTTTTTGTATAAGGAACTTAGGGAGATATCTCTGAAATTGTACTCTTCTCAATACGCCTGGGATGGATGCAGGGTGGGTTGGGGTGAGGAGAACGTGGGGCCAGACTGCTAGGAGCAGCCTTGATAGCTTATGGAGTGTTCCAGTCCTGTCTGTCCTTTAAACTAGGATCTGCTGAAGGGGACTTTTATTCAGTCTGCATCTGAATAGAATCTTGTACTCCTGGCAAGACCAGTGCCGAGCTGTGTATGTGAGGGAGGAGTCTTTGTACCGTGGGTCTGCAGAAAATGTGCAATATGCGCGTGCTCAAGAGCCAGAGCTGAGAAGATCCCGAGAGACGCAGAGAAAGTCAAAGAGGCATCCCTCTTATTTCTCCAACTACGGGCCTGCAGAAATCTCCCTTGGCTCATTGATAATGGAAAAAAAAAAAATGGAGGAAGGCTGTGGAGAATCACATTTTGACCAATAAAAAATCTGAGGTTCCAAATGTCTTCTGCTTAATAGCTAGAAACAAATCCTTCCATAACCAGACCTCTCCTCCAACTAGCAGAAAGGCTCTGCCAAGTCCCCTGTGTCCCTGGGCTGTAGCTGGCACCACCCTGGGGTTGCCCACCATGACCCAAGCTCTTCCCTTCTGGTCAAGGGTTTCGGTAGCAAAAAAGCTGCTCCCTTCACCAAGGTCAGGATATGGTTGGAAGCATCACTCCCATTTGTCAACTTTGAGGCTGACGTTCTCAGCCAAGGGTGCCATCTGTGAGTGCTCCCTGATGACTTTGACCAGGGCTCTGTATGGATCCAGTCCCACATGGTGCTCTCCCATCACCTGGGTTGGGGGGAGGTTTCAGAGAGGTGGGTGATCACTCTCCTCTTACCTGAAAGATAGATTGTTTAAAAACAGCCTCATCCTCCTGGTGCTCAGGTGCCTAATATACTGAGAAATATATATTGCACACACTCTGGACACCCTCACCCCCATTCCATTCAGCTCCCAAGTGAGAGTGGTGCCTACTACACCCTGGCCAGAAGCTTGTATGACCCAGCCCAGTGGATGTATTTTAGATAGGGTCTTATGAGGTCTTTGTAAAAGAATGATCCACACCCTCGAGCTTCTAAACCTTTATGAACCATTGCCCTGGGTAACAGAAGGTTGGGATGATGCCCACTGTTACTAGACCAGCACCTCAGAAGGAGGTCTCTGGAAGGAGAACTGTAGTATAGCAAGTCCCCTACGTATGAACAGGTTTCATTAGTAAGTCCAGTTTATTCTGAAGTCTAATTTGTTCACGGGTACCTAACTAACACAATCAGCTATATCATACTCTACTGTAATAGGTTTTAATACTTTCCACACAACTAGTACCTAAAAAACAAACACAAAAAATAAAGAAAACATTTCTCATCTTATACTAGTACAGCACAACAGCTGGCATCCAGGGGCTGGCATCAAGGGTTACCAACTGGAGGAGGGAGAGGAGGGGGAGATGGTGGAACTGAAGGATTGTCAGCAATAGGAGACGGAGGGCAAGCTGCAATTTCACTCATGCCTGACGTTGATGGAACAGGTTCTGGTTCCTTGCTGGGACTAGACGCACGTTTCCATCTTTGAAAGTTCACGACTTGACGATTGACATGGAGGGGACTTACTGTACTTGAGACATTATCTAGTCTAGTGTTTCTCAAACTACTTCCTCTTCCTTCTCTGCTTCTTCCTCTTGTCCTGCTCCTCCTTATTGTTCTGCCACTCACCTGCTCAGGTGCCTTTTAAGACACTTGTTTCTCTAGTTGCCCCAACCCCATGGCATTTTAATAGCACAGATATAGTGTGCATATGTCTCTTTATGTACTGTGACCTTAGGAGGGCCACTAACGATTGTAATGCCTAAGATATTTTTTGTCCCCTAAGAATCCCTTTCTATCTCACTGAAGGTGACATTTTCTTTCTTGAGAAAGCATCTTCTGGTCTGAGACTTTTTGGCCATCCAGCACCAGCCTTTTGTTTATTTACTTATGGCTGCACTAGGTCGTCATTCGGAGAAGGCAATGGCACCCCACTCCAGTACTCTTGCCTGGAAAATCCCATGGATGGAAGAGCCTGGTGGGCTGCAGACCATGGGGTCGCTAAGAGTTGGACATGACTGAGCGACTTCCCTTTCACTTTTCACTTTCATGCACTGGAGAAGGAAATGGCAACCCCCTCCAGTGTTCTTGCCTGGAGAATCCCAGGGACGGGGGAGCCTGGTGAGCTGCCCTCTATGGGGACGCACAGAGTCGGACACGACTGAAGCGACTTAGCAGCAGCAGCAGCAGATCTTCATTGCAGCACCCAGGCTCTTCATTGATGCATGCAGGCTTTCTCTAGTTGTGGTGAGCAGAGGCTACTCTCTAGCTGCAGCATGCAGGCTTCTCATTATGGTAGCTTCTCGTCGCAGAGCACGGACTCTAGGGCACTCCAGCTTCAGTAGTTGGCTCAGGGGCTTAGCTGCCCCGTGGCTTGTAGAATGTTAGTCCCCAGAGCAAGGATCCCATGTCCCCTGCACTGGCAGGCTGATTCTTAACCACTGGACTGCCAGGGAAGTCCCCAGTGCCAGGTTTGACTAGCAGGAGCAACTTGGGGTGAGCAGCGGGTTAGTGCATGAACATAACAAGTGTGACTATCCTAGACTGGGAGCCATGTGGTGCTAACTCAGCGTGAATACCAGCAAGACTGGGCCATTCTCAGCTTCCTCCAGCTTTCTACTTTCACAAACACTGGATGATTTATCTTTGGGTAAACATCCTGGACTGCATGTAAGGTAGTTTCCTCACTTTGTCTTTTTCTTTAAAAGTGAAGTTATTAAGTGAAAAGGAACCAGCAGGACACAGCATCTTGAATCCTGCTAGTCAGTATTCAGGATGAGCACACAGGGATGCATAAGAGAGCTCATGTCTTCTCCACATCTCTGCCAGAATTGAACAGTATTCTTCTAAGAAGTATTTGCTAGTTTGAAAGGCAAGGTGCTAACTTGTTGTTGGCTGATGATGACCAGCCAGGGCGAAATTTTAGATCCTTTCATCTGGTCGAATGGTAAGAGGTACATCCTTTTCTCAGTAGTCCTTGGACTGCCCCACCCCATTTGGTGGCTCAGTCTTCCCTTTCCCACTGACTTGTCATGCTTCTCCTACCCTCTTGGAAGCTTTATCTACACTGAGATCTGTTCCTGGACTGTCTTTTTCTGAATTATTGACATCTTGATGATGACATCTGCTTGAATTTTGGAAGTAGGTTTTCAGCAAAGGCTCATGGAAGGCTATTTCACTCTGGGACTGGACTGATATGTCTGCACTTTGGCGAGCTTGTATGCAGCCACCTGGGCTGTCTTTTTCACCTGGGGCCAAGATGTGGTGACTCTTGGTGGAGACACCCTCCCAAGCAGTCCGTGCAGAATGCCACACTGATGAATCCTGGGGGCTCAGGCCATACCCTGAAGGTCCGCTTTTGTCTAAGTTGGCCTAAGTTCACTTGGCCAGTGTCAGCTCTAGCATGGAAGTTCCAACACATGTTGAACTGAGCAAAGAAAGTACAAGCAAGGGATATCATTCATTCTCTAAGGGCACTTTGAATGCCCACCATGGTATCAAATATAGAGACATTTCAGACTGGGTCCTTGGCCTTGCAGAGCTAACAATCTAGGTGAGAGGCAGGCATGCACATTAGTGGCTGAGATAGAGGGTAATCAGTTCTAAACAGGTGCACATTAAGTTAGTAGGAGAAACAGAAGTTTGCCCAACTCTGTCTAGTGAGATGAGAATGGGTCAGGAAAAATATCAAAAGAGAACATGATATTTCAGCTTCATCTTATGAAACAAGTTAGAGATCACCTGGTAGACAAATGGAGGGAACAGTGTGTACAGAGGTCTGGAGCTCTGAAATAGCATGACATCTTGTGCAGAGGTGGGGAGCAAAAGGTGTCAAAAGGCATAGTGGGACTTGAGGTGGGTGGGTTCTGAGGTGGTTTCCTTATTTTTGGTCAAAAATGCCATTGAAGTTTATAAAGCAGGATCAGATAGGCTTTGGGAGAAGTAAACTCAACTGTGTGGAAGAGTGTGGAGGTGAGAATATGAGGACAAAAGTCATTTTCCTAGTAATATTGTAATTATTATTCGAACATTCATTCTTGGAAACATTTTCCTACCACAGTATTTTTGGAACTGGACTAGCAATTAATGAAGAAGGTAGAGCAGCTACAGGTATTTAACAAGTGAAATCAGTAAGACTTGATGACTAAATTTATGTATGATTGACCAGTATGAAGGAAGAGATTGGGATAAAAGTGTGATTTCTCTCCTGTACAGCTAGGCAACTTGGGGTCCAGGAATTACAGTAACTGTGAGGTTGTGGGAGGTGTTGGTTGGGATTTAGACATACATACTAACAAATGATTAGGGATAGGTGGTATTGGAGGTACTAATCGTTGCCAGTTTCTTGGTTGTCTTTTGGTATTTTAAGAGTGTTGCACAGTTTTCAGAAATGGTTCCAGCTCTTCATTGATCAAGGCCATGCTGTGGAGAAAAGCATGTACATGTTTATTTCATGTTTATTTTATTCATCTACTCCCAGACATTTATTTCCTTCTTTCAAATTATTCCATGAGTTTATTTCACAGAGATGTTTATTTCATATTTCCAGTGAAATATGAAATAAACATTGGGTAGGTCAGTTTCAGCTACTTTTCAACTCATACTTATATCTTCTCCTTCCAGGGGATGGCCAGGTGGATTTTGATGAATTCATGACCATTCTTGGCCCCAAACTGGTGTCTTCAGAAGGTCGCGATGGTTTTCTTGGAAACACAATAGACAGCATATTCTGGCAGGTGAGTTAAGATTTTGTTTAAAGATTAGATTTGATAGTAAACATGGGTTTGGGACTCACATTTGACTGTGAATTCTTGAGCTTCTGTTCAGCGTGCGAAGCTCTCTTCTGGGCTCAACTGACATACATTTCTTAAACTGGACAACTAAGTTGAGATCATACTAGGTCCCCTGAAAACAAGTCTCAAACTATACTCATTTAAGTCTTGGAAGAGTGAAATATCTCCCTATTTACTCCTTATTTCAAAAATAGTTTTACATTTTGGAGAAATGAGATTCCTCCTCTTCTGGTTCACAAAAGCCTTTTTCCTGGAGACACTTAGGAAGGACATATTGGTATTACCTGTGCTCACTGCCATTCCCGGTTCAGGAGGTCCTTGCTGAGAGGATGATATGATTGCCTTGTGTGTTTGGATCCTATTTCTCAAGAGGACAGAATGGTTTTATCTCAAAATTTGTATTTGATACTCCTCAATTTGCTTCTGTTTCTATCTGCAAGCTGTCTTAGAAATTCCAAGTAACAATGACCTTCGTTTAATGTGCTATGTCATTTCTTTATATTCTTTAATTTTAAAATGTTGAATATTATTTTGTGACTATGGAGTTTGGGGAATGGCTCATCAATAATTATTTTTAAAATGTGAGTATAATTGGTCAAGTTAAATTGAATTATAGTTTAGACATGTAAAATACCATTCCAACACAGTGTGGTTTCTTTAATTTCTTGATGTGTTTTTTCCCTTAACCAACGATACTTCTCTCATCTAGTTAAGGATTGAAGTTGGCAGTGTACCTCTAGTCTGAATCTGCTATCATCTTGCATATAACCAACAAGTACTTAGTAAAAACTTGTTACTTATCCCGTAGTCTAACAGTCACTATGGGTTTTACAAAAGACGTTTAAGACAGTTCTTCACAGAGAATGGAGTGGTGGTTGCTAAGGGGAAGGAGGGTGGGAGAGAGTTGGATTGGAAGTTTGGGATTAGCAGATGCAAACTGGTAAGGGGAGAATGAATAAACAACAAGGTCCTACTGTATAGCACAGGGAACTATATTCAATACTCTATGATAAACCACAAGAGAAAAGAATATGAAAAAGAATGTATATACGTGCATAACTGAGTCACTTTGCTTTACAGCAGAAATTGACACAACACTGTAATTCAACTATACCTCAATCCTGTTGGTTACAAAGCACGTCTGCATTCAGTGGAGGGAGAGGACTCCTCCCAGTGAATCCCCAGAGGAGGGGTCATTGAGGACCGCCTTGGAGACCGGCGACCACAACGGGGAGTGGGGCTATAATTTGGCCTCAGCTTCCTGGCCTGACACTGCTGTCACGGCCTTTCATTTTTTTCGGGTTTTGGTTTTTCCCTATCTTAGAGGAAAACTGGCCATGGATGTTCTCGGTGTTCTGGGAAGTGAGCCCACCAGGCCCTAGGCTCACCTTGCAAATTAAGTCTGCTCTCCAGGGCTCACTCATTCCTGGCATTCTAGCCCACAGGGCCAAGGGGAGAAGAAAATCAAATGGGATTCTGTGAAAAGGGCTATTTATCAGTTGGTGCTCATCCCCAATGTTTTGAGCCCCTGGCTCTTTGCGGCAAACTGGTATCAGTGAAGATGGAACTGATTGGCTACTAACACGAGGGCCATGCCCCAGAGTGTCTGTCCTCCCTGGGTACTTAGTCTGGGTGTGAGGCTCACAGATTTCTTGGCTGCCAGTTCAGAACCTCTCTCTTATGTAGCAAATAATAACCTGTGGAATTCTTACTGTCTTCTTCTCCTTTATTCATCAAAGTCGTGTGTGTTGGCTGTTACTGCTGTGATGTAGTTGAGCAGAACTTGGTGTATGTTAGTGGTGGAGAGGAGAGGAGGGGAGGGAGGAGCTGAGAGGGCCAGATGCAGGGTGGGGGCGGGGCAGGGCTTTCATGCTCAACACTTCAGCTCCATTGCAACCGCAGAGCAGCAGCATCCTCAAAGTCACTTTATTCTGCCAGTCACTCGCACCACACACCACGAGGCCACTTGTACCCAAGAAGGTATCTAATGCAACAGATGCTCCCATGCTGTGAAGCATCTGCCTCTCGGGTTCACCTGAGTCCCCACAACAGCCCTTCATCTTTCCTCCTCCACGACCTCCAGCACTGTGCAGAGCTGTGTTCTGCCATGAGCTCGCAGACTGTGGTAATGACCAAATGGCAGAGGTAATGGCCAGCATCACGGGAGATCATGCAGCTCCGGTGATCTAGGTCCAACCAGCACTTCTGTTAAACTCTTCTCCCTTTAAAGAGAGAGAGATGAGTCCCACCCTTAGCTAGGAGAGAAGCCAGTGGTATCTTACCATCGGGACTTACCTGTACCTGTAGAAGGTACAGGTAGAACACCTTGGCTCCTTGGCTCACATTTTTATCTTATGTATAATCAGACTTCACTAAGACTTGACTAATTTAAAGGGTTTTTTGGCTGTGCTGGGTCTTATTGCAGCGCATTGGCTTCTTTTGTTGAAGAGCACAAGTTCTAAATCAGGAGGACTCAGTAGTTGCAAGCATATGGGCCTTAGTTGCCCTGCGGCATGTGGCATCCTGGGCCCCTGATCAGGGATCAGACCCGAGTCCCCTGCATTTGCAAGGTGGATCTTTAACTACTGGATCACCAGGAAAGTCCCTAATTTACAGTTTCTGATTTAAGAAGTGAAACACATCGATATTTAAGCAAATGGATCTGTTCAATGGATGGCATTGGATGTGTGGGAACAGGTTTGGGGCTGGAGGTTAAGAACAAAGAAATTCACAGGGCTTCCTGCTCTTTGTGCATGCTCCAGAGTGAGTTTCTACTTGCCTGTTTACAAATAGGTCTAGTTTATCTCACACCTGTGTGCACAGGAAAGAAACACTCCAGAAAGCTCCAGGTACAATATGATGCCAAATCTTTTATGTATAAAAGAACTGGGGAAAATATGTCAGGGTATTGACAGTGACATTCCATATGTGATAGCATGATAAGTGATCGTATCTTTCTGTATTTTTCAAAAGCTTGACAATGGGCATGCATTACTTGTATAATCAGAAAGAGAAGATGAAAGGAAAGTAAATATAGTCCCTAGCTAGTCAAATAACTATGCAGTATCTACAATGTTTTCATCTGTGAAGCTGTAAATTATCTGCCCTGTGAGGTCGACCTTGGATAAAACTTGCAGGGAAAGCAAGTGAGACAGAAGAAATTATATTCATTCACATGAGGTGTTGTTGCATGTGACAAAGACCTAGAAAATACCAGGATTTTTACTTTTGTTCTTTTATGGATAACTTGCATTCCAGCAGGCAGAGTCGCTTCTTACATCAAATCTGGCACCAACAGAATGGTTCTCTCCTCAATATTTTGTCAACGTGCCACTCTATCGGAGTTTGGGATCCAAAGCTGCTGTTCTTAATCATCTTAGGAACCAAATAGCTTTCAGCAGCCATGCCTATCACGAGGCCTGTTAGATTGACAGCGAATGCTTGAATCCCCAAAGCGATTTTACTGCCTGTGAAATATGGAGCATGGACAACTCAGCAGAGGTTCTCAGAGTCTGCTTCCTGAACCAGCAGCAGCAGCATCACCTGGGACATGTTAGATATGCAGACACCTGGACCCCACCCCAGAAGCACTGAATCAAAAACTCCAGGGTGGAGCTGGTATCTGGGTTCATCCGCCCTCCAGGTGGCTCTGATGCTCGCCCAAGATGGAGAGCCACTGAGATTTCAGCGATCCTGGCACATGGGGCAGGCGTCCAGTAAGGCTTACCGGTCTGTTTCAAACCTTGGTCATTTGGGTTTTTCCCTCATTTACCCATATTTATAAGTATCATTGGTCTTTAGTCCGTATAACAGTATATGTTTTAACTGTTTTAAAAGATGGAGGAATTACATGTCAATATGAAACTAATTTTCTAAGTAGGAATTGCCTTTCTAAGCATTAAAGCAACAGAAGACTCATAAATAAAAACTATTAAACTATTGAAAGGATGTTTCAGAAAGTGACTGGGAGACTTCTCCGGCTGTCCAGGGGTTTGTTAAGATTCCGTGCTCGCAGTGCAGCGGCACTGGGTTCTCCCACTGGTCAGGGAACTAGACCCCAGATGCCACAACTAAAGATCCTGCATGCTGCAACTAAGACCCAGCACAGCCAAATAAAGAGATAAATAGTCTAAAAAGTAATAGGAAAAAATACAGCAATAGACTAAGGTATATGTGGAGAGCATTTCTAAAACAATATGGAAACCTCTAGATATGATAATAGATGAGTGGGATAAGAAATAACAATTGATGGATACTTTACTTTAAACAAACATTAAAACAGTTCTCAACCTCACTAACAATCTAAGGGATAACTACTAAAATAGTAATTGGATAACAGCTTTCACCTATCAAGTTGGAAAAGAATAAAATATATAATAGTGCTGTCAAGAGTGAGAGGAAATGGGCAAACTCATATACTACCAGTAGAAATGTAAATTTTAAAACTTTTCTGAATACTATTTGGTGATAGTTTTCTACAACTTTTCCAACGTTAAACCCTATAATTAAAAATAATTCTATGTCTAAGACTCTGTCATATGAAATTAGTTAGAGGTGTAGAAAAATGCGCTTACAAAGATGGAATATTGTGCAATTTTTAAAAATAATATTTTCACTCTATGATCTAGAGATTTTAATTTACAGTATAATTACATCCTTGTCCTACAACTATTGTATATCCATTTATATTCATACAGAGACAAAAACTGGGGAAAATGTAGTAATTCTGACAATACTAATTATTATGACTTGGAATAGAGGTGAATGTAAATTTTCTTTATCCTTGTATGTAGTTTCTGAAATTTCTACAATTAGGCCATAGGATCTATTCTGTTATTATTCAATGAAATTAACAAAATCACATTGTAAAACAACTGTTTTCAGTGGCAAAAAAATAAAAATGGTTAGACTTTCTAATACGTGTACTCATTGCTATGGTAAATAAAGTACACAAAATTTACATGAGAGTTTAAAAGTTTATAGTCAAAATGGTGACTCCCAGCTGCCTGGAGGAAAAGAATTCAGGCAAAGCCTCTGAGAAGCAATGGTCACCCCAAGCAGTTGGGTGGCTACTTGTTCCAGAAGCCACAGGAGGCCTGACGCCAGCTGCAGTTCCCCAATGTATCAGTCACCTTATATCGAAAACTCGCCTTTTAGAAGAATGTCTGCATTGATTTCATAATCAGAAGAAAAATAATAAGTTGAAACTAATTTTAAATATCCCTTCTAAATAAATTCATGATGGGTTCTCAGCTTTGTGACTGGGTTGGGCTGATAGGTGACTTCAGGCAAAAAGAGGAAAAAGTCACTGGTCATATCCAGGAAACTCCTGGCACCAGTGACTTAATACTTATGTCCAGTGGAATCTTCCCATGTTACAGGTAAAGTTGTTTTCTTTAAGCAACTTAAAAGTCTAACACACAGGGTCTGTATGTAATATGAATATACTGTCGACCTCAGGAAAGCATAGAATTTGCATTCAAAGTTATCTAAAAGAGGACTGGGTCTAGTAAGGGTAATATCTTGAGTTCAAGTTCAGAGGGAAGAGAGAAAGAAACAAGGCAGGTAAGGAGCCAGTGGAGACTTCTTGGGGTCTGGCTGATGAATCCTCTAAAATCCACAGTTCAGATCAATTCAGTTGCTCACTTGTGTCTTACTCTTTGTGACCCCATGGACTACAGCACCCCAGGCTTCCCTTTCTATCACCAACTCCCGGAGCCTACTCAAACTCATGTCCCTCGTGTCAGAGATGCCATCCAACCATCTAGGGAAAACCACTAGACCATTCAGGTATGACCTAAATCAAATCCCTTATGATTATCCAGTGGAAGGGACAAATAGATTCAAGGGATTAGATCTGATAGACAGAGTGCCTGAACAACTATGGATGGAGGTTAGTGACATTGTACAGGAGGCAATGATCAAGACCATCCCCAAGAAAAAGAAATGCAAAAAGGCAAAATGGTTCTCTGAGGAGGCCTTACAAATAGCTGGGAAAAGAAGACAAGCAAAAGGCAAAGGGGAAAAAGAAAGAAATACCCATTTGAATGCAGAGTTCCAAAGAACAGCAAGGAGAGATAAGAAAGGCTTCCTCAGTGATCAATACAAAGAAATAGAGGAAAACAACAAAATGGGAAAGACTAGAGATCTCTTCAAGAAAATTAGGGATACCAAGGGAACATTTCATGCAAAGATGGGCTCAATAAAGGACAGAATGGACCTACCTAACAGAAGCAGAAGATATTAAGAAGAGGTGGCAAAAATACACAGAAGAACTATACAAAAGAGATCTTCGTGACCTAGATAACCATGATGGTGTGATCACTCACCTAGAGCAAGACATCCTGGAATGTGAAGTCAAGTGGGCCTTAGGAAGCATCATTATGAACAGAGCTAGTGGAGGTGATAGAACTCCAGGTGAATTATTTCAAATCCTAAAAGATGATGCTGTGAAAGTGCTGCACTCAATATGCCAGCAAATTTGGAAAACTCCACAGTGGCCACAGGACTAGAGAAGGTCACTGTTCATTCCCATTCCAAAGAAAGACAATGCCAATTCAGTTCAGTTCAGTTGCTCAGTCATGTCCGACTCTCTGCAACCTCATGAACTACAGCATGTCAGGCCTCCTTGTCCATCACCAACTCCCAGAGCTTACTCAAACTCATGTTCATTGAGTCAGTGATGCCATCCAACCATCTCATCCTCTGTCATCCCCTTCTCCCACCTTCAGTCTTTCCCAGCATCGGGGTCTTTTCAAATGAGTCATTTCTTTATATCAGGTGATCAAAATGCTGGAGTTTCGGCTTCAGCATCAGTCCTTCCGATGAATATTCAGGACTGATTTCCTTTAGGATGGACTGGGTGGATCTCCTTGCTGTCCAGGGGACACTCAGGAGTCTTCTCCAGCACCACAGTTCAAAACCATCAATTCTTCGGCACTCAGCCTTCTTTATAGTCCAACTCTCACATCCATACATGACTACTGGAAAACCCATAACTTTGACTGGACAGACCATTGTCAGCAAAGTAATGTCTCTGCTTTTTAATATATGCTGTTATATTGCTGTCTAGGTTGGTCATAACTTTTCTTCAAAGGAGCAAGCATCTTTTAATTTCATGGCTGCAGTCACCATCTGCAGTGATTTTGGAGCCCAAGAAAATAAAGTCTGTCACTGTTTTTGTTTCCCCATCTATTTGCCATGAAGCGATGGGACCAGATGCCTTGATCTTAGTTTTCTGAATGTTGAGTTTTAAGCCAACTTTTTTACTCTCCTCTTTCACTTCCATCAAGAGGCTCTTTTGTTCTTTGCTTTCTGCCATAAGGGTGGTGTCACCTGCATATCTGAGATTATTGATAGTCCTCCCAGCAATCTTGATTCTACCTTGTGCTTCCTCCAGCCCAGTGTTTCTCATGATGTACTCTGCATATAAGTTAGATAAGCAGGGTGACAATATACAGCCTTGATGTACTCCTTTTCCTATTTGGAACCAGTCTGTTGTTCCATGTCCAGTTCCAACTGTTGCTTCCTGACCTGCATACAGATTTCTCAGGAGGCAGGTCAGGTGGTCTGGTATTCCCATCTCTTAAATAATTTTCCACAGTTTGTTGTGATCCATGCAGTCAAAGGCTTTGGCATAGTCAATAAAGCAGAAGTAGATGTTTTTCTGAAACTCTCTTGCTTTTTCGATGATCCAGCGGATGTTGGAAATTTGATCTCTGGTTCCTCTGCCTTTTCTAAAAACAGCTTGAACATCTGGAGGTTCATGGTTCATGTACTGTTGAAGCCTGGCTTGGAGAATCTTGAGCATTATTTTGCTAGTGTGTGAGATGAGTGCAGTTGTGCAGTATATTTGAACATTCTTTGTATGAACATCCTTTGGCATTGCCTCTCTTTGGGATTGGAATGAAAACTGCCCTTTTCCAGTCCTGTGGCCACTGCTGAGTTTTCCAAATCTGCTGGCATATTGAGTGCAGCACTTTCACAGCATCATCTTTTAGGATTTGAAACAGCTCAACTGGAATTCCATCACCTCCACTAGCTTCTTCATAGTGATGCTTCCTAAAGCCCACTTTACTTCACATTCCAGGATGTCTGGCTCTAGGTGAGTGATCACCTGGGTGATTACCTGGGTCATGAAGATCTTCTTTGTATAGTTCTGTGTATTCCTGCCACCTCTACTTAATATCTTCTGCTTCTGTTAAGTCCATACTATTTCTGTCCTTTATAGTGCCCATCTTTGAATAAAATGTTCCCCTGGTATCTCTAGTTTTCTTGAAGAGATCTCTAGTCTTTCCCATTCTATTGTTTCCCCCTATTTCTTTGCACTGATCTCTGAGGAAGGCTTTCTTCTCTCCCCTTGCTATTCTTTGGATTTCTGCATTTAAATGGGTATATCTTTCCTTTTCTCCTTTGCCTTTTGCTTCTCTTCTTTCTCCAGCTATTTGTAAGGCCTCCTCAGAGAACCCTTTTGCCTTTTTGCATTTCTTTTTCTTGGGGATGGTCTTGATCACGGCCTCCTGTACAATATGAAGAACCTCTGTCCATAGTTCTTCAGGCACTCTATCAGATCTAATCCCTTCAACCTATTTGTCATTTCCACTCCATAATCGTAAGGGATTTAATTTAGGTCATACCTGAATGGTCTAGTTGTTTTCCCTACTTTCTTCAGTTTAAGTCTGAATTGGGCAATAAGGAGTTCATAATCTGAGCCACAGTCAGCTTCCTCTCTTGTTTTTGCTGACTTATAGAGCTTCTCCATCTTCAGCTGCAAAGAATATGATCAGTCTGATTCGGTATTGACCATCTGGTGATGTCCATGTGTAGAGTCTTCTCTTGTGTTATTAGAAGAGGGTGTTTGCTATGACCAGTGCATTCTCTTGGTGAAACTCTATTAACCTTTGCCCTGGTTCATTCTGTACTCCAAGGCCAAATTTGCCTGTTATTCCAGGTATCTCTTGGCTCCATACTTTTGCATTCCAGTCCCCTATAATGAAAAGGACATTTTTGGGGGGTGTTAGTTCTTGAAGATCTTGTAGGTCTTCATAGAACTGTTCAACTTCAGCCTCTTCAGCATTACTGGTGGGTGCATAGACTTAGATTACTGTGACATTGAATGGTTTGCCTTTGAAACAAACAGAGATCATGCCGTCATTTTTGAGACTGCACCCAAGTACTGCATTTTGGACTCTTTTGTTGACTATTGGTGCCGACATCATTTCTTCTAAGGGCTTCTTGCCCACAGTAGTAGATATCATGGTCATCTCAGTTAAATTTACCCATTCCAGTCCATTTTAGTTTGCTGATTCCTAAATGTCGTTGTTTACTCTTCCCATCTCCTGTTTGAGCACTTCCAATTTGCCTTGTTTCAGGGACCCAACATCCCAGGCCTATACAGTCTTGCTCTTTACAGCATCGAACTTTAGTCCATCACGAGTCACATCCACAGCTGAGTGTTGTTTTTGCTTTGGCTCAGTGTCTTCATTCTTTCTGGAGTTATTTCTCCCCTGATCTCCAGTAGCATGTTGCACACCTACCAACCTGGGGAGTTCATCTTTCAGTGTCCTATCTTTCTGCCTTTTCATACTTTTCATCGGGTTCTCCAGGAAATACTGGAGTGAGTTGCCATTTCCTTCTCCAGGGGGTCTTCCTGTCCCAGGGATCAAACCCCTGGTCTCCTGCATTAGTAGGGGGATTTTTTTTTTTTCCACCAGGGAATCCCCAGGTTAGGTACTACACAACTTTAAATAGAGCGTTGAAAAAAGACTTCTCTGAGGAGATGATGTTTGAACTTACACTTAAATCATGAGGAAGTACCAGCTGTGCAACCTCTGGGGTTAATGTTCACCTCGGGGAGGCAACAGCCAATTCTAGGACCCTGAGGAGGGACAAGCTTGACTAGAGCTTGGTGGGCAAGTGGTAGGAGATGAGGCTGGGGATGTCTGTGTAAAGGTCAGCTTTTGTGGGATCATGGAAAAAGCAAGAGAGTTCCAGAAAAGCATCTATTTCTGCCTTATTGACTATGCCAAAGCCTTTGACTGTGTGGATCACAATAAACTGTGGAAAATTCTGAAAGAGATGGGAATACCAGACCACCTGACCTGCCTCCTGAGAAACATGTATGCAGGTCAGGAAGCAACAGTTAGAACTGGACATGGAACAACAGACTGGTTCCAAATAGGAAAAGGAGTACATCAAGGCTGTATATTGTCACCCTGCTTATTTAACTTATATGCAGAGTATATCATGAGAAATGCTGGACTGGAAGANATAGATGGGGAAACAGTGAAAACAGTGTCAGACTTTATTTTTGGGGGCTCCAAAATCACTGCAGATGGTGACTGCAGCCATGAAATTAAAAGACGCTTACTCCTTGGAAGAAAAGTTATGACCAACCTAGAAGTATATTCAAAAGTAGAGACATTACTTTGCCGACTAAGGTCCATCTAGTCAAGGCTATGGTTTTTCCTGTGGTCATGTATGGATGTGAGAGTTGGACTGTGAAGAAGGCTGAGCGCCGAAGAATTGATGCTTTTGAACTGTGGTGTTGGAGAAGACTCTTGGGAGTCCCTTGGACTGCAAGGAGATCCAACCAGTCCATTCTGAAGGAGATCAGCCCTGGGATTTCTTTGGAAGGAAGGATGCTAAAGCTGAAGCTCCAGTACTTTGGCCACCTGATGTGAAGAGTTGACTCATTGGAAAAGACTGTGATTCTGGGAGGGATTGGGGGCAGGAGGAGAAGGGGACGACCTAGGATGAGATGGCTGGATGGCATCACTGACTCGATGGACGTGAGTCTGAGTGAACTCCGGGAGATGGTGATGGACAGGGAGGCCTGGCGTGCTGTGATTCATGGGGTCAGAAAGAGTCAGACACGGCTGAGCGACTGAACTGAACTGATAGGTCCTATGTTGGGATATACATTCAGCAGAATGTGGTTGAAACCAATCTAACAGTGGTACAAACAGAATAGAAGCAAATAGAAATCACCCTTACTCAATTCTCCGCTGCCATCTGATTCATTACTCTGAAATCCTCCAATATCACCCTATCCATGTGGCTTACATCCACATCTGCATCCACCCATCAGAAAGCCAATGAAGGGAAACGGAGCACAAATCTTTGAAGAAGCTGCATACGTGGCTTCTATTTGTGTCCAGTTGGCCAGAAGCTAGTCACGTGGTTGACCAGAAGTTGGTCATGTTGCCATACCCAGCAGCAAGGCATGTTTGGAAATGGTAGTCTTTCTTTTGGACAGCCATGGTCCCAGATCTTTAAATTAAGGGTGTTTTGTTTTTTTTTTTTTTTGCTATTGGGCTTCCCTGATAGCTCAGTTGGTAAAGCATCTGCCTGTAATGCAGGAGACCCCGGTTTGATTCCCGGGTCAGAAAAATCTGGTGGAGAAGGGATAGGCTACCCTCTCCAGTATTCTTGGGCTTCCCTTGTGGCTTAGCTGGTAAATAAGCCACCTTTACTGCGGGAGACCTGGGTTTGATCCCTGAGTTGGAAAGATCCCCTGGAGAAGGGAAAGGCTACCCACTCTGGTATTCTAGCCTGGAGAATTCCAAGGACTGTATAGTCCATGGGGTTGCAAAGAGTCAGACATTACTGAGCGACTTTCACTTCCTTTTTGTTGCTCTTTAAGAAAGAGTTTATGGGGGACCTCCATGGTGGTGGAGTGATTGAGATTCCACGTTTCCACTCCAGGTGGCACTGGTTTGATCCCTGATCGGGGAACTAGAATCTCGCATACTGAGCAGTGCGGCTAAAACATTTTTTGAAAATTTTAAAAAAGGAGAGGGAGTGAATTGACCCTTATGGGAGAACTCTTTGTCTCAGGTCCTATCAAGACAAGGAGTGTGGATATGATTTTATGTAGAAGCAGTACTCCTTGGAGTATTTTAAGCAATGGAGGGGTATATTGTGATTTACATGCAAATAACATTACTGGAGAAGGCAATGGCAACCCACTCCAGTACTCTTGCCTGGAAGATCCCATGGATGGAGGAGCCTGGTAGGCTGCCGTCCATGGGGTCGCTAAGAGTTGGGCACGGCTGAGTGACTTCACTTTCACTTTTCACTTTCATGCATCGGAGAAGGAAATGGCAACCCCCTCCAGTGTTCTTGCCTGGAGAATCCCAGGGATGGGGGAGCCTGGTGGGCTGCTGTCTGTGGGGTCACACGGAGTCAGACATGACTGAAGTGACTTAGCAGTAACATTACCACTGCTGTGGTAATAATTCCATCCACTGTGGATGGAATATAGGGGCTTAGAATGGGGATGGGGACTCAGGAAGTTACTCAAAAGTAGGAGAGCCATGTTCATGGCTTGCTCTAGGGTGGGAGCAACTAAGGTAGTGAGAAGGAGACAGGTACAGGCTTTATTCTGGAGGCAGAGATAGTCACTAAATAGAATAGTGTCATTCCATAATGTATCTATTATTAGCATTTATATCTACAAATAACCTTCTTGGCCCATCCACTATTTTTGTCTTGAATATTCCTTTTCTGATATTAACACTAACCTCAATTCATTTTCTTTTTTTGTTGTTGTTGTTGGTTTTACTGGTTATTTCCTTAGCCATCCTCTTTCCTTTAAAAAATTATACTTTTTCAGGTGTCCCTCTCTTTATAAGAATCATAATAATGTCAGACTTGTCTTTATAAGCTGATCTGAGAGAATTTGTCTTTAAATAAAGTGGTTTAATCCACTGGTTTATAACTGATGTGTATTCACAGTTCAGTTGTCATATAGTTTTGTTTTTTATCTGTGTCCTTTGTTTTCTGTCTTTTGCTATACTGTTTTGTATGCTTTATCCTCTAAATTAAACATAAAGATCTCTCTTCTTGTTAAATTCCTCTTCCTGATTTTTTACCTTTATGAAATATGTATTTTAAATTACATTTTCTGAATATTAAAGTGAAAGGAATAAAGAACTTCTGACATTTCCTTAAAGAAAAAATTGGCTTACATTTATTCTCTCATTTCTCGTCTCAATTTCTGTTAATATAGTTTGGTATTATATATTCTAATTTTGTAACATTTTTATTGAAATGGTTGTCGATTCACATGTGGTGTTAAAAAATAATTCAGAAAGATCCGCCCAATTTCCCCCAGTGGCAGCATTTTGCAAGGTCATAGTACATTATCATAAATGGGATTTTGACATTCATAAAATTCACCATATTCCTCATATTTCCCTTATTTTATGTGCACTCATGTTCATGTATGTGTAGGTTCAGTACTCAACAGTTTTTTCAGATGTGGAGGTTTCGTGTATCCAACACCACATTCCAGAGAAGGCAATGGCATCCCACTCCAGTACTCTTGCCTGGAAAATCCCATGGACGGAGGAGCCTGGTAGGCTGCAGTCCATGGGGTCGCTAAGTTGGACATGACTGAGCATCTTCACTTTCACTTTTCACTTTCATGCATTGGAGAAGGAAATGGCAACCCACTCCAGTGTTCTTGCCTGGAGAATCCCAGGGACAGCGGAACCTGGTGGGCTGCCATCTATGGGGTCACACAGAGTCGGACACGACTGAAGCAACTTAGCAGCAGCAGCAGCAGCAACACCACATTCAAGATAGTGAACAGTGTCATCATACTCTCATACGTCTACCCCCGCATCCCTAACTGTAGCTAACCACTATTCAGTTTTTAGCTCATAAGATTTTGTCATTTTAAAATATTTTTATAAGTAGAATCATGTAACCTTTTGGAATTTTTTAAACTCAGCATAATATCCTTGAGATTCATTCAAGTTGTTGTGTGTATCAGTAGTTTGCTGTTTTCTGTTGGTGAATATATCATGGTGTGGATGTACCACATTTAATTTAACCATTCACCTGTGAGGGACATCTGTGCTGTTTGAAGTTTTGGGCCATTATGAATGAATAAATCTGCTGTTAACATTTGTGTACAGGTTTTTGTGTAAACATACATTTTCATTTCTCTAGGATAAATGCTAGGGGATGACAGAGGATGAGATGGTTATATGGCATCACTGACCCAATGGACATGAGTTTGAGTACACTCCAGGAGTTGGTGATGGATAGGGAAGCCTGGCGTGCTGCAGTCCGTGGGGTTGCAAAGAATCAGACACGACTGAGTGACTGAACTGAACTGAACTGAGGATAAATGCCCTTGAGTGCAATTGCTGCATCATAAAATAATAGCGTATTTAGTTTTATAAGAAACTGCCAAATTGTATTCCAGAGTGACAGGGATGTTTTACCTTCTTACCAAAAATATGTGAAATGATCCAGTTCCTCCAAATGTGCACTAGGTCTGGTATTGTCAGTGTTTTTATTTTAGCCATTCTGTTAGGAATGTAGTGATAGCTCACTGTTCAGTTTGCATTTCCCTGATGGCTAAGCTTTTCCAGTGGTCATATGCCATCCATATATCCTCTTCTGTTTATTCTATTTCTGGGCATCTATTCTGTTCCACTGGTATATGTGTCTATCCTTCTGCCAATGTAACACCATTCTGATTACTGTAACTATATCATAAGCCTTAATACCAAGTACATGACTCCTTCTACTTTAGTCTTGCTATCAAGATTGTTTATGCTATTCTAAGAGTCTGTGTTTTTCCATATAAACTCAAGAATAAGTTTGTATATATCTACTAAACTTTGCTAAGATTTTGATAGAATTACATTAAACCTATAGATGAAATTGTGGTGATCTTACATGTTTATTATATTGAGTCTCCCCATCATGAACATATGCCTTTCCATTTATTTAGATCTCTTTACTTTTTGGCACTCTTGCTGCTGCTGCTGCTGCTAAGTCACTTCAGTTGTGTCCGACTCTGTGTGACCCCATAGACAGCAGCCCACCAGGCTCCCCCGTCCCTGGGATTCTCCAGGCAAGAATACTGGAGGGGGTTGCCATTTCCTTCTCCAGTGCATGAAAGTGAAAAGTGAAAGTGAAGTCGCTCATTCGTGTCTGACTCTTCACGACCCCATGGACGGCAGCCTACCAAGCTCCTCTTTCCATGGGATTTTCCAGGCAAGAGTACTGGAGTGGGGTGCCATCACACTCTTGCTAGAGTTTTGCAAATTTTTTTGCATTTTTTCAAAGCTCTCCTGTTTTGTTTCATTGATATTCTGTATCAGTTTCTCATTTCCAATTTCACTGGCTTTTACTCTTATTTTTATTGTTTCCTTCTTTCTGACTGTTTCAGATTTTTTATTTGTTTTTTTTTATTTGTTTTTCTCTTCTTTTTCTAGGAACTTTGATTGTTGATTCATGTTACCTTTTCACTTTCATTCAATTCTCCATATTCTTATTTATAGTCTTTTAAAATCATAAATTATTTAGAAATGTGTTGTTAAATTTCCTTGTATTTAGAGATTTTCCTAGTATCTTTCTGTTACTGGTTTTTAGTTTTATTTCATTATGATCAGAGAACAAACTCTGTGATTTCAATTATATAAATTTTTGAGGTTTGTTGAATAGCCTCAGATATGGTATGTCTTGGTGAAATTTCCATGAGCACTTTAAAAATTTATTTTCTCTTGTTGTTGGGTCAAGTGTCCTATATATGTAAATTGGGTCCTAAGTTGGTTGTTTGTGCTGTTTAGGTCTCTATATCCTTGCCAATTTTCTCTCTAATAGTTCTGTAATTTGCTAAGAGGGGTAGTATTGACATCCCCAGCTATGACTATAGATTTATTTCTCCTTTAGGCTCTATCCATTTTATTTCATGTATTTTGAGGCTCTTTTTGTTTTCTTTTGTGGTATCCATATTTAAGATCATATGTACTTTTACTGATCCTCTTGGTGAGTTGATTCTTTTACCATTATGTAATGTTCTCTTTCCTTCTAGTTACTTTCTTGCTTTCACATCTACACTATTGGATATTAATATAGCCACTCCTGCTTCTTAAAATTAATATTTGCATAGTAAATAGCATACAATTGGGCTGTATTTTTACCTATTCTGTCAATCTCTGTTTCTTGATTGCTGTAATTTGACCATTCCTACTTAATTATTGAAGTATATGTTTGCCATTTTATTATTTGTTTTCTTTTTGTTTGTTCTAGTCCTTATTCCTCTGTTTTTCTTATCTTTCTGCAGGTTACTTGAACACTTATAAGAATCCCATCTTGATTTATATGTAGTACTTTTGAGTGTATCTCTTTGCATAGTTTGTGTAGTGGTTGATTTGGGTATTACAGTACATATTTGTGTCTTCACAATCTACTGATATCAACATTTTGCCTCTGAGTGGACTGGGAAGACAGTACTTACATTTAACTTCTTTTGCCTTTCTACTTTGAAATATCAATATCATATGATATTATAATTTTGCCCCAATCATTAAATATGGCTTATAAAATTCATGAATAAAAGAATAGTTTATTGTATTGACCTAGGATATTTTTATTCTTTTTAATATCCCATCTTCCTTTTTGATTCTTCAAGATTCTTTATTTCATCATTTCTTTTCTTGTCTGAAGAACTTCTTTTAGGCAGTCTTCAAAGATAAATTTGATAGCAGCAAATTCTTTTACTTTTTATTCATCTGAGACTCTCTTGATTTGCCCTCATTCCTAGAGAGGATAACTTTGCCAGCTGTGTCCTGCAGATGATAGTTGTTTTTCTTTCTTTCTCAGAACTTGAAAAATGTTACGACACTTCCTTCTGGTTGCCGTGATTTCAGAGAAGCAATCTGTTGTCATCTGAATTGTTTTCTCACTGTGCGTAGTGCATCTTCTATCTCTGGCTGCTTTCCAGAATTTTTCTGAGTTTTTAATTTTTAAACCTTTAATTCTGAAATGTCTTAGAATGGATTTATTTGGGTTCATCCAGTTTGAGGTATGATTAACTTCTTCAATTTGTAGGTTTATTTATTTATTTTTTTTTACCAAATTTGGAAAATTTTAGCCATTTCTTTGAACATTCTTTGTTTATCATTCTGTGATCCCTCTCCTGGGACTCAGATGAGTGTTGTAACTTTTTTATTGTCACACAGGTCCCTGAGTTTCTTTCATTTAGTCTATTTTTTTCTACTGTTCATATTGCGTGAACTCTATTGACCTATCCTCAAGTTCGATGATTCTAACCTCTGCCTTCTCTACTTTACTCTCCTGTTCAGCAACTTTTTTATTTCTGCAGTTATATTTTTCAGTTCTATAATTTTCATTGGGTTCTTTTTTTATAACTTCTATTTCCTTGTTGAGATTTCCTCATTTTTAATTTGTTTTAAGAAAGCTTGTGACTGATCATTGAAGGATTTTTATGATGTCTCCTTTAAAATCCTCGTCAGGTAATTCCAGCATCTGATTCATCTCATTGTTTGTGTCTGTTGAGTGTCTTTTCTCATTTAGGTTGTGATTTTCTTGGTTTTTGATATGATAGGGAGTTTCTATTGTAAGCTAGCATTTTTGCCTTATATGTTAATATATTTTAGCATTTGAAGATTTATTTAGTAGATAATCATACTCTTTAGGCTTCCCTGGTGGCTCAGTGGTAGATAATACAATTGCCAGTGCAGGAGATGTGTGTTTGACCCCTGGGTCAGGAAGATCCCCCAGAGAAGGAAATGGAACCCACTCCAGTACTCTGGCCTGGGAAATCCCACGGACAGAGGAGCCTGGTGCACTTCAGTCCATGGGATCACAAAAGGATTGGACACAATTTAGCAACTAAACAAAAACAACATCTTTTTTAGGCTTAACATGTAGATCCTGTCTTACATTTTTTGGGGGCCATGGCTCCGATGACACCTTCATTTCAGAGCATTTGGGATGATACTTTGGTCAACTTAGTTTATCTGATGCTGCAGGAGCCCCCATTTGGGCCCTCCTTGTGTTGCTCAAGAGGTGGAAAGGAGATGTCCTTAGGCCAGGTTGACAAGTGTGTTTTCTTGGGGAAAGAGATGTTCAGGCAGGAAAGGAGAGGCTTCATTAGCTAAGTATGTCTTGCGGTGGGATTCTCCTCTGCCTCTGGGAACCAAACGGTGTTCCCCAGGCCAGGTGCTTGTTGTGATCCATTTCATCCAGTGAATCTACAATGAGATCCATTTTGTGCTTGCCCTCAATCTCTGGGCGGAAGTAAAGAGTCTCCAACCCATGAAGACAGAGGTTTCCTGGGTCCTGCGTTTATTTGGGTGGAGATCCTTCTTGCTGAGGCTCCCTTGTTAATCACCATGACTGAGGGGAATTTCAAGCCTGCCAGAGAAGGAAAGCACTTCCCATGGCTGCTTACCTAGTGGGGCCCCCAGTAGATCCCCATGACCCTTTGTGGGCTTGCTTGGTGTGGTCTAAGAGACTCCTGTTCAGTCACGGGAGGAATGAGCCTACCTTCTGTTGCTAGATTTGGGGACAGGAAATGTCAGATATGGGTTGCTTTCTTCCATTGGGTGAAGGTTAAAATGTCCTGCCCCATGTTGTTCCTCCAGTGCTGGTTCCCAGACTTGTTCACCTTCCTCTTAGCACCTTTGGGAGTTCTCCTTTGGTTATATCTTACATTATTTCCACAGGTTATAGTTGTATCTGGCAGGGAATAGCAGGGAGAAACAAATCTACAAAATGCTGCCTAGGCTAAAATCCCATTATTATTAAATAGATCCTTTAATCATTAAATTTTCTTGTCCCAGAATATTTTTTTGGTCTTGGTGTTTACTTTTGTAACTACATTTATAACAGTTAATTTTTCTAAATGGTTTTATTTACATTGTCATTTCTTTATCCTTTAAAATTCTTATATTTGAATTGTTAATTGTAATTCATTTCTCAGTTGACTGGAGAACTGTAATTTTTCATACTGGGGATCAGAGAGTTACTCAAGAAAAATGTTTTCTAAGCCCTCTGCAAACTTAAAGATATCCTTTTGTTAACTTTGCCCATGAAAGAAAAATGGTTGAATATATAGTTCTTGGGTGATAAAATGTTAACCTCAATATCCTATTAATGTTTTTCATAGTGTTTTACATAGAACTCTACTTTTCCAGATGTTTCCTAGAAGGAAAATGAAAGTTTCTTTGTCAAATAAATTATAGAAATGCTTCCTATTTCAAGCAGGTCACCTCTAGGAGATTCACAATGTCTATTCAGTTCAGTTCAGTCACTCAGTTGTGTCCGACTCCTTGTGACCCCCGTGGACTGCAGCACGTGAGGCCTCCCTGCCCATCACCAACTCTCAAAGTTTACTCGAAGTCATGTCCGTTGAGTTGATGATGCCATCCAACCATCTCATCCTCTGTCATCCCCTTCTCCTGCCTTCAATCTTTCCCAGCATCAGGTCTTTTCAAATGAGTCATTTCTTTGCATCAGGTGGCCAAATTATTGGAGTTTCAGCTTCAACATCAGTCCTTCCGATGAATATTCAGGACTGATTTCCTTTAGGATGGACTGGTTGGATCTTCTTGCAGTCCAAGGGACTCCCAAGAGTCTTCTCCAACCCCACTGTTCAAAAGCACCAGTTTTTCAGCGCACAGCTTTCTTCACAGTCCAACTCTCACATTCATACATGACTACTGGAAAAACCATAGACTTGACTAGGTGGACCTTTGTTGGCAAAGTAATGTCTCTGCTTTTTAATATGCTGTCTAGGCTGGTCATAACTTTTCTTCCAAGGAGTAAGCAGTTTTAATTTCATGGCTGCAGTCACCATCTGTAGTGATTTTGGAGCCCCCAAAAATAAAGTCTGCCACTGTTTTCACTCTTTCCCCATCTATTTGCCATGAAGTGATGGGACTGGATGCCATGATCTTAGTTTTCTGAATGTCCATTAGTTTAGTAAAAACTAATGTTTAGTAAAAGCTAAAACTAGTTTAGTAAAAACTAAAACTAATGTCCATTAGTTTAGTAAAAACTCTGTTATTGCCTTCATTTGAGAAATTTGTTTAATTTTGTTTAGCCTATTGATGTACTGATGATGGTGTACTTCCATTCTGTGCTTTTCCTATTAACACATATTCATAATGTTTTCAGTTATAAGGAATAGGAAACCTAACCCTAGATTAAATAGTAGACAATGCTAAGAAGTAAGAAGTCTGGAGTGAGCTGTCAGAAAGAGACAGAGGCTCAGTAATGTCAGCCCAGGTCTCTGAGCCTCAGTCTTCCTTTCCGTCATCCTCAGACTATTGAAAGCACGTCTTCATCCATGTTGCTTGCTGGTTGTAAGATGGCTGCTACAGCTTTGGACACCAGAACTGTATGAGGAATGGGGTGGAGATGGCAGCAAAAGCTCTTTTTTTTCTGAGAATGATTCTCTTTCTTACAAAGAAAAGACTTTCTCAGAAGGCTCTGGAAGGTTTTCCCTTTAAATATCATCAGCCAAACAAAAATCACTGCTAGCTGCAAAGGAGGCTGAGAAGATGGGTACCTACCTGGCAGAGATGAATATAATAGCTTAAATCTGTAATGATCTACCCTGAGGGCTCAACTTATTGTTCTCCTGAATTAAATCAGGTTTCTTTAAGAAAGGAAGATGGCAGGTTAAGTGGCTGCTGGGTACACTATAAACAGTGCCCACCACGATATTTCTTTAAGTAAAATGGTGGACAGAATGCATCACTGGATATACTTTTAGCTGTCTGTCCATTGTGTTTTGTACTTTGTAGGGAAGAATTTGGAGGATGGCTTGATTATATCCCTCGCAGAGAACCTGTTTTGTTTTGCCCAGTGCTTATAATCTTTCTTATTTATGTAAAATCTTATGTTGTGCAGAATGAGTCTTTTTATTACTTTGCCTGGCTTTCAGGGAGCTCTTCTAATATGTGAACTTGGGCCTTTCTTCCACCCAGTACTGTTTTCTATTATATCTTTTTAATTATTGCTTCTTCTCTTATTGTTTTGTTTTCCTGCCTGTGAAACATAAAATTCTTAAGATGAACTTCTGTTCTCTTTCTTCTTATTTGTCACGTTCTCTCTTCCTATTTCATTCCTTTTCCATCCTAACTCTGAGAAAATCTAAAGTTGGTCCTCTGCAAATTAATCCTGTGTGACCTTCAATGTAATTTTAATTTTGCACCTAGTTTTTGAGTTTCTTAACATTTTTTTCTTTTCTGTTTCTTTATTTCAACTTTTTTTTCCTATAGCTTCCTATTTCTATTTCATAGTGAGCATATCCTCTTGGATATTTTAAGGTATAATATTTTGAACAATGATTTTTTTTCAGTTATTGACTCCCCTGCCTTGCCACCCCAGTCAGAATAATGTTTATTTTCCCTTGATTTTCATTATCTTCTCAAAAGTACTGTGCTAACTTTTTTTCTAATCCATTTTCCCCAGTGTCCTGGTATTGGTCACAGGGCACAGGGGCTATTTAGCATGGTTTCCCAACTTCTTTAGGACTGTGTTTTCCTCTTGTGGAATATATAGCCGGTGGTTTCTTTCCACATTCATATCCAGGACCATGGCAATTAGGGGAAGTTCCTCCCAGATTTTGGCCTGTGGTCTTCTCTTATCTTCAGTTCACAGTTGGTACTGGGCTGGCTTTCCTTTTTATTTACTCCTGTGTGTATTCTTTGGGGAAATTAGCAAGCAAATGTAGTTTGACTCTGGGCCAGCACTTATATTCAGTTGGTGGAGACTTGGGAAATTCCCAGGGAGGCAGTAGGCAGTGATAGAAAAAAGCCCAGGACTTTTGAACAATCTGTCTTCCTGCAGATCTGCCTCTTGCTTGCTGTGTGACAGTAAGCCCATTACTCTACCCCTCAGAGCCTCTGCTTCCTTAGCTATAATAGGAATATCCATATAACAGGATGTTGTTGTTGTTGTTGTTGTTAAGTCGCTCAGTCGTGTCCCACTCTTTGCCACCCCATGGACTGCAGCATGCCAGGCTTCTCTGTCCTTCACCATCTCCCAGAGTTTGCTCAAACTCATTTCCGTTGAGTTGGTGATGTCATCCAACCATCTCATCCTCTGTTGTCCCATTCTCCTCCTGCCTTCTGTCTTCCCCAGCATCAGTACCTTTTCCAATGGGTCCGCTCTTCGCATCAAGTGGCCAAAGTATTAGAGCTTCAGCTTTAGCATCAGTCGTTCCAATCATTATTCAGGGTAGATTTCCTTTAGGATTGACTGGTTTGATCTCTTTGCAGTCCAAGGGACTCTCAAGAGTCTTCTCCAGCACCACAGTTCGTCAGGGATATTGAGAATAAAATGGAAACCACCTCTGAGGAGCTTGTAAGTTAAGTCCCTCCCTCCTGTTTCTGATACTCCACAGTGAAACAGCAAGCATCCAGACAAGCTTCTTGCTGTCATTCCTTCTCTCATGGCCCAGACACTGTCCTGTACCTGGACCCCATTCTCTTCTTCATCTTGAGAGACCCTTTCCACGTGGACAATGGGTTTGAGATACTGAATATCCTCCTGAGATACACCCTCTGCCAACTTTTCTCTGTCCACCAGGACTCTCTCAGTGTTCCTTTTTGAGAGGCAGTGTAGTGTAATGGTTAGGGTCACAGGCTGCTTGTGAATTCTAGATCTGCCTCTGATGAGCTGTGGGACCAAAATCAGATTTCATGTCCTCCTCTCTGCTTCATTTTCCTTGCATTTAAAATGAGAATAGTGATATACCTGCCTCATAGGGTTAACTGAATTGTGTCATGCTCTGAGATCACTTCCTGACACAGGACAAGCAAGGTATCAGTGTTTGCTGCTGTGATGATGATGATGTTTATGATGATGATACTGATGGTAGGTGCCACCATCGCTGCTACATCAGACCCTCCTGCTACAGACTTCTGCATCTGGGCACACCCCTTTCTGTCTAGCCCAGTGCAGTCTTCATGGCTGTATCACTCCTCCCCTTCCCCCACCCCTGTTCCTGTTGGCTCCCAGAATTGCACCTGATTCCCTTCCCTGTCTGCCTTGCCCTCCAGCAGTCACCTTCTCCATTCCCAGCTATATTTGCCCCAACACTGTGAGAGATGAAGGATGGAGACTGCAGAGTGTGTGTCCTTGGAGACGTTGCAAAAAAGACAAGCCCGCCATGTGGAAAGATTTAGACATTTATCTGCCTAAAGGCAAAAAACTGAATAGGTGATCCTTCAAGGTCATGCCTGTGCTCAAAATCTTCCAAAGGCTCCACTTCTCCCTCAGGACAGAGTCCAGATTCCAAAGCTTCTTCTGATCTGCCCTGCTCACCCCTTGAACCTGGTGCCCCTGGCTGGGTTCCAGCTTCCAGGGAGACTCCAAAACTACTGAGTCCCGACCACACACCACTTCCTTGTGCCTCTACGCCTTCCCACTGGGGCTCCCCTTGGCCCAGACAGCCCCTTTCTTCCCACCTGCCTCCCTAAACTTGGGGAATCCCTTGGGCCCCCCACCCAGGGGTATAGCCTGCATGTCCTTCAGCCCCCACTGGGGAAACAAATGGCCCACCCAGCCTTGGGGACCTGCTCCTCAGTCCCCACAGCCTCTGCTTATGTGGCATCATATGGGCCATCTGCTTAAAGCAGTGGTTTCTTGTGGTAACAGGATTCTGAGTAAGCATCACTTGTGACATCACCAAGCACAACTTTTTGTCCTCCGTTGCTCCTTTACAACATTCAGAGTGGTCCCATTCACTGCTCCTAAATGAAAACCCTGATAGCCCATGACTTTTTGTTCACAAGACTCTTAAGTCTTAAGAATTCAATATATTGCTGATATGGATAGCATAGAGCAAATAGAACAAGCATGATGTTACATAATACATTACCCATACTGAAGAAATGGTAACTGATACAATATTTGCTCCAGAATTTCTTTAGAAATTAAATATAGACGCAGGTTCATGTTCCTTCCTTTTGCCCATTATGCCAAAGTTGGGTTTTATCTTTTCTATTCATATTTTTAGACTTTTAGTATGTACATATGTTCTGTAAACAATCATGTATTTTATAGCTTTACATAAAATGTATCGAATGGAGGTGAAGCCCACAAAGATAGACTTTCATTTCTATTCAGCCAGTTTCCTACACACTCTGTGTGTGGTAGAACAAGATCTCATCTTAATGTATCATCTAAATGGAGTAGTATTATAACTAGCTAGGATTTTGTTTTCATGCAAGATGCTTTTCAGTGTTTACCCATGCTGATGTGTATAGAGCTAGATGATTTGAAATGCTGCAAAGTAGTTCATTTTACCATCAGTGAGGTCGTCCATCTCATACCCTCCTCACTTAGATTATTTCCAGGTTTTTGTTATTATAAGGTAGTGCTGCTATTAAAATCTCCTTAAGTACCTGTGCGCAAGTTTCTCTAGGACATATACCTGGGATTAGAATTGCTGTGTTCTGGGGGTACAAATCGTCAGCTCCGTTAAGAATTTTCCAACTGTTTTCTAAGACCTCGTTTCAGTTCACAGCTCCACCCATATTTCATTTGGCCCCGCTTACGTGCATCCTTGGAAACAATCTTTGCCAACATACAGCATGTGAGATGGTAATTTCATAGTTCTTAGTTTGTTCTGCCTGTAACACTGGAGAGAATGGCCCTTTTCCCCCTATGAATATTGGCCATTTGGGTTTTCTTTTTTGTGATTTTCCTGTTCATATTCTTTTTTTTTAATTGAAGGATAATTGCTTTACAGAATTTTGTTGTTTTCTGTCAAACCTCAACATGAATCAGCCATAGGCATACATATATCCCCTTCCTTTTGAACTTTCATCACACCTCCCTCCCCATCCTACCCCTCTAGGTTGATATAAAGCCTGTTCTTGAGTTTCCTGAGCCATACAGCAAATTCCCGTTGGCTATCTATTTTACATATGGTAATGTAAGTTTCCATGTTACTCTTTCCATACATCTCACCCTCTCTTCCTCTCTCCCCAGGTCCATAAGTCTATTCTCTATATCTGTTTCTCCACTGCTGCCCTATAAATAAATTCTTCAGAACCATTTTCTAGATTCTGTATATGTGTGTTAGAATATGATATTTATCTTTCTCTTTCTGACTCATTTCACTCTGTGTAATAGGTTCTAGGTTCATCCACCTCATCAGAACTGACTCAAATGTGTTCTTTTTATGACTGAGTAATATTTTATTGTGTGCCACAACTTCTTTATCCATTCATCTGTCGATGGGCATCTAGGTTGCTTCCATGTTCTAGCTATTGTAAATAGTGCTGCAGTGAACAATGGGATACATGTGTCTTTTTCAACCCTGGTTTCCTCAGGGTATATGCCTAGGAGTGGGATTGCTGGGTCATTTGGTGGTTTTGTTCCTAGTTTTTTAAGGAATGTTCATACCATCTTACATAGTGGCTGTATCAATTAACATTCCCACCAACAGTGCAAGAGCATTCCCTTTTCTTCACACCCTCTCCAGCATTTATTGTTTGTAGACTTTTTGATAACGGCCATTCTGACCAATGTGAGGTAATATCTCATTGTGGTTTTAACTTGCATTTCTCTAATAATGAGTGATGCTGAGCATCTTTTCATGTGTTTGTTAGCCATCTGTGTGTCTTCTTTGGAGAAATGTCTGTTTAGGTCTTTTCCCCACTTTTTGATTGTGTTGTTTGTTTTCCTGATATTGAATTGTATGATCTGCTTGTATATTTTGGAAATTAATCCTTTGTCAGTTGTTTCATTTGCTATTATTTTCTCCCATTCCAAGGGTTGTCTTTTCACCTTGCTTATAGTTTCCTTTGCTGTGCAAAAGTTTTTAAGTTTAGTCGGGTCCCACTTGTTTACTTTTGTTTTTATTTCCATTACTCTAGGAGGTGGGTCATAGAGGATCTTGCTTTGATGTATGTCATCGAGTGTTCTGCCTATGTTTTCCTCTAAGAGTTTTATAGTTTCTGGTATTATATTTAGGTCTTTAATCCATTTTGAGTTTATCTTTGTGTGTGGTGTTAGGAAGTATTCTAATTTCATTCTTTTACATGTAGCTGTCCAGTTTTCCCAGCACTGCTTATTGAAGAGGCTGTCTTTACTCCCATTGTATATTCTTGCCTCCTTTGTCAAAAATAAGCTACCCATAGGTGCATGGGTTTATTTCTGGGCTTTCTATCTTGTTCCATTGGTCTATATTTCTGTTTTTGTGCCAGTACCATATTGTCTTGATGTCTATAGCTTTGTAGTATAATCTGAAGGCAGGAAGGTTGATTCCTCCAGCTCCATTCTTCTTTCTCAAGATTGCTTTGGCTATTCGGGGTCTTTTGTGTTTCCATATGAATTGTGAAAGTTTTTGTTCTAGTTCTGTGAAAAATGCTATTGGTAATTTGACAGGTGATTGCACTGAATCTGTAGCTTGCATTTGGTAGTATAACCATTTTCACAATATTGACTCTTCCTACCCAGGAACATGGAATATCTCTCCATCTGTTTATGTCATCTTTGATTTCTTTCATCAGTGTCTTATAATTTTCTGTGTACAGTTCTTTTGTCTCCTTAATTAAGTTTGCTGCTGCTGCTGCTGCTAAGTCGCTTCAGTTGTGTCTGACTCTGTGCGACCCCATAAATGGCAGCCCACTGGGCTCCCCTGTCCCTGGGCTTTTCCAGGCAAGAATACTGGAGTGGGTTGCCATGTCCTTCTCCAATGCATGAAAGTGAAAAGTGAAAGTGAAGTCGCTCAGTCATGTCCAACTCTCAGGAACTCCATGAACTGCAGCCCAACAGGCTCCTCCATCCATGGGATTTTCCAGGCAAGAGTACTGGAGTGGGGTGCCATTGCCTTCTCCGTTTTAATTCTTTTAATTCACAATGGTGAATGGGATTGATTCCTTAATTTCTCTTTATGATTTTTCATTGTTAATGTATAGAAATGGAAGTGATTTCTATGTATTGATTTTGTATCCTGCAACTTTGCTAAGTTTTCTGATTAGCTCCAGTAATTTTCTGATACTCTCTTTAGGGTTTTCTATGTACAATATCATGTCATCCACAAGCAGTGAGAGTTTTAATTCTTTTCTGATCTGGATTCCTTTTATTTCTTTTTCTCCTCTGATTGCCGTAGCTTGGACTTCCAGAACTCTGTTGAATAATAGTGGTGAAAGTGAACCCTCTCGTCTTGTTCCTAATCTTAGGGGGAATGCTTTCAGTTTCTCACCATTGAAAACAATGTTTGCTATAGGCTTATCATATATGGCCTTTACTATGTTGAGGTAGGTTCCTTCTATGCCCATCTTTTGAAGAGTTTTAATCATAAATGGGTGCTGAATTTTGTCAAAGGCTTTTTCTGCTTCTATAGAGATAATCATATGGTTTTTATCTTTCAATTTGTTAATATGGTGTATCACATTGATTGATTTGCATATATTGAAAAATCCTTGCATCCCTAGAATAAACCCAACTTGATCATGGTATATATGTTTTTTTTTAATGTGTTGCTGAATTCTGTTTGCTAAAATNTGTTTTCTAAAATTTTGTTGAGGATTTTTGCATCTATGTTCATCAGTGATATTGGCCTGTAGTTTTCTTTTTTTGTGTTGTCTTTGTCTGGTTTTGGTATCAGGGTGATCGTGGCCTTGTAGAATGAGTTTGGAAGTGTTCCTTCCTCTGCAATTTTTTGAAAGAGTTTAAGAAGGATAGGCATCAGCTCTTCTCTAACTGTTTGATAGAATTCTCCTGTGAAGCCATCTGGTCCTGGGCTTTTGTTTTTGGGGAGAGTTTTCATCACAGCTTCAATTTCAGTGCTTGTAATTGGGTTGTTATTATTTCTATCTCTTCCTGGTTCCGTCTTGGAAGATTGAACTTTTCTAAGAATCTGTCCATTTCTTCCAAGTTATCCATTTTATTGCCATAGAGTTTTTCATAATAGTCTCATAATCCTTTGTATTTCTTCATTGTCTGTTGTAACCTCTCCTTTTTCATTTCTAATTTTGTTGATTTGATTCTTCTCTCTTTTTTTCTTGATGAGTCTGGCTAAAGGTTTGTCAATTTTGTTTATCATCTCAAAAAACCAGGTTTTAGTTTTATTAATCTTTACTATTTTTTCTTCCCTTTCTTTTTCATTTATTTCTGTTCAGATATTTATAATTTATTTCCTTCTACTAATTTTGAGGGGTTTTGTTCTTCTTTTTCCAGTTGTTTTAGGTGTAAAGTTAGGCTGTCTATTTGATGTTTTCCTTGTTTCATGAGGTAGGATTGTATTGTTATAAACTTACCTCTTAGAACTGCTTTTTCTGCATCCCATAGGTTTTGAGTTGTGTTTTCATTGTCATTTGTTTCTAGAAATTTTTTTATTTCCCTTTTGATTTCTTCAGTAACCTGCTGGTTATTTAGAAACATGTTGTTTAATCTCCATGTGTTTTTGTTTCTTATAGTTTTTTTCTTGTAATTGACATCTAGTCTCATAGCATTGTGGTCAGAGAACATGCTTGATATGATTTCAATTTCTTAAATTTACTGAGGTTTGATTTGTGACCCAAGATGTAGTCTGTCCTGGAGAATGTTCCATATGCACTTGAGAAGAAGGTGTATTCTTCTGCATTTGGATGAAATGTCCTGAAGATATCAATGAGATCCATCTCATCTAATGTATCATTTAAGACTTATGTTTCCTTATTCATTTTCTGTTTTGATGATCTGTCCATTGGTGTGAGTGGTGTGTTAAAGTCTCCTCCTATTATTGCGTTACTGTCAATTTCTCCTTTTATGTCTGTTAGTGTTTGTCTTATGTATTGAGGTGCTCCTATGTTGGGTGCATAGATATTTACAATTGTTATGTCTTCCTCTTGGATTGATCCCTTGATCATTATGTAGTGGCCTTCCTTTTCTCTTGTAATCTTCTTTATTTTAAGGTCTATTTTGTCTGATATGAGGATTGCTACTCCAGCTTTCTTTCCTTCCCATTTGCATGGAATATATTTTTCCACCCTCTCATTTTCAGTCTATATGTGTCTTGAGGTTTAAAGTGGGTTTCTTGTAGCCAGCATATATATGGGTCTTCGTTTTGTATCCATTCAGCCAGTCTGTGTCTTTTGGTTGGAGCATTTAATCCATTTACATTTAAAGTAATATATGTTCCTATTGCTGTTTTCTTAATTGTTTGGGGTTGATTTTGTAGATCTTTTTTCTTCTCTTGTATTTCTTGACTATATAAGTCCCTTTAACATTTGATGTAAATTTGGTTTGGTGGTACTGAATTCTCTTAACTTTTGCTTGTCTGAAAAGCTTCGATTTCTCCATCAATTTTGAATGAGATCCTTGCCAGGTACAGTGATCTTGGTTGTAGATTTTTCCCTTTCAGTACTTTATATTCTGTCATTTCCTTCTGGCCTGCAGAGTTTCTGCTGGAAGATCAGCTGTTAAGCGTATGGGATATGTTACTTGTTGCTTCTCCCTTGCTGCTTTTAATATCCTTTCTTTGTGTTCAGTCTTTGTTAGTTTGATTAATATGTGTCTTGGTGTGTTTCTCCTCGGGTTTATCCTGTATGGGACTCTTTGTGCCTCTTGGACTTGATTGACTATTTCCTTTTCCATGTTGGGGAAATTTTCTACTATAATCTCTTCAAAAATTTTCTCATACCCATTCTTTTTCTCTTCTTCTTCTGGGACCCCTATTATTCAAATATTGGTGTGTTTGATATTGTCCCAGAGGTCTCTGAGACTATCCTCATTTCTTTTCATTATTTTTGCTTTATTCTGCTCTTCAGAAGTTATTTCTGAACTGATTAACTGATTCATTCTTCTGGTTCAGATATTCTGCTATTGATTCATTCTAGAGTATTTTTAATTTCAGTAATTGTGTTGTTTGCCTCTGCATGTTTATTCTGTAATTCTTCTAGGTCTTTGTTAATTGATTCTTGCATTTTCTCCATTTTGCTTTCAAGGTTTTTGATCATCTTTACTATCATTATTCTGAATTCTTTTTCAGGTAGTTTGCCTATTTCCTCTTCATTTATTTGGACTTCTGTGTTTCTAGTTTATTCCTTCATTTTGCCTGTTCATATTCTTTGCCAAATTTTCAATTTGGTGGTGTGTCTTTTTTCTTATTGATTTGTTTGACTCATTCTTCTACTCCCACTTCTGGGTGACTCAGTTCTCCTGAGTACTAGTAAAGGTAGAGAGAATAATTTCAGCATGTATTATAAAAAACTCAAACCAAATCACCACTTTCCCCAGAGAGAGAATTTCAATTTTTCCCTCGGTAGCAGAATCTAGATGAAATGAGTAAAGCAGTCAAGATAGCATGGCTCAGTAACTGCTGGATGGATAACTCCATGGTTTATTTCTTACACTGGTATAGCCAGTTTCACTGGATGTTGGAACTGGTCTGCATTGCCCAGATGCTTTTCTGAATATGGGGGGACAAATTAACCCTTCTATATATAATTCAAAGTGTTTGCCTTCATAATACTATATTTTGCTATTTTTGCTATTGTGATTCTTTAAGGGGGACTCACTAAATCTCTCTTCAAATTACTGTTTATTTCAGGGGTGAGTGTTCCCAAAGCTGTGGTAACCCAGCACGGCTTGCATACCTTGCAGCCTTAATCGAGCATTTTAACCTGTGTGGTTGGACTCCTACTATTTTCTCAGCCTCCTTATTTATGTGATCAGAAGAATCCCACCATTTCACACTTCTGCCTGTTTCTTTCTTGCTCTTCCCTGCATTCTCCAATGAGCTATGACTTTTCTGCAAGGCCTGGAGGACCTGTTTTGTTCTCTTTTCCCTGAGCCTAATAACTTCACTGACTTCACCTAATGTTTTTCTTGACCTCATCACAGCAGAGTTTCTTTTGATTCATTTTTGATGCTTAATAGTTTATAGACGTTTTTGGAGAAGAATAGCTACTGTTATCTTTTGATTTGGTTTACTATCTCTCCAAATTTTTAGATTCTTATGTATTAATGTCTCCTCTTTTAACATAGTTCCTGTCTACGTATTTTCAACATTTCTGTGTATTTTTTTCTTGGACTTGTTTTTATAAGTAGAATATAGCTAGATTTTTAAAAACCCGGCCAGTTTGTCTGTGTTTAAATAGATAAGTTTAGCCTACTTCCTCTGTGTGTGTGTCCTTTTGTATGTTTAAGGACTATCGATGTATTTGGACTTATTTGTACAATCCTTGTCTTATGTTTTCTGTTTACCACTGGGTCAGTGACATTGTCACCCATTAAACAGGTTACTCCCTTTTTTCTTTCCTGCTTGAAAGCTATACATTGTGCAATGCTGCTGCTTAGGCGCTCAGTCATGTCCAGCTCTGTGCAACCGCATGGACTGTAGCCTATCAGGCTCCTCTTTCCATGGGATTCTCCAGGTAAAAATACTGGATTGGGTTGCCGTGCCCTCCTCCAGGGGATCTTCCCAACCCAGGGACCAAACCCAGGTCTCTAGCATTGCAGGCAGATTCTTTACCACTGAGCCATCTGTATAAATTGTATTTGTGTTATTTCACATATAAAATATATGCTTAAGAATTTTCAACAAAATTCAGAATTACTTAGCATCTGTAGGATCCTAATAAGTTAGACCATGGCCATCTCTTTCCTATCCTTGACAACTATTGTCTAGAATTTGGGTGATGCTGATCATCACCAAGGGCACCTTGGCCCATACCCTGGTGTGCCTGCATTCTCTGGCCTCCCTAGAATTAGTGCTCTCTCAACCCCAGGGGTGGTTGGAAACTTGTGGCCTCCTCTCCTGAGTAGGAGTCTCATAGCTGGTGCTCCCTCCATCCTCAATATTGTCCTCTGCTTCTCCTCCACCAGCTCTGTAAAGAACTCTCAAGAGTCCCTGATGTTGTGCAGCAAGGTCTCAAGATTTAACATGGGCTGGAGATGCATGACTGCATCCAGTTGAATGAGGCTTAGCCATAGAAGCTTATTTTTGAGGGTTTATTCTGAGAAGTGAGTTCAGATTCCCACCAAGACACTCACGGTGAGGAAGTTTGCAGACTTAAAGAAGGAAATTCAGATCTTAAGCCTGTTTGCTTTAGCACATGTGTGTGTGTAGCACCCACTATGTATATTAGTCTGCTTGGCTTTGATTCAGGAGCTGGTAGACATGAAGATGAGTGGTGTTTTCTTTGCATTGCTTTCTGTAAGCACCATGGTATAAATATGTATCAGGTAAACCCCTGAAGGTTCCATCACCCATGGGACAGGCCTGTCAGCTGAGTATCATACACCCATCCCTCTGACTGTAAAATCTGGTGGGAGGAAGCAGGTAGACCTCTTTGCGGTTTTAAGCCCTCACCACCAAACACAAGTATTGTCAAAAAGGATAAGTGTCCCAGTTCACCTCCCACCTCTGGGGACATCTCAGTCATTCCTCACCTGGCTCTCTTTTTCCAGCTGATGAACCTGGGCTAGGTTCCATGAAGAAATCTGAGAGGATACTGTTGCTTGAAGACAAAGTACCCTGATATTTCTGTTTGGGGAGGGGACTGCCCTGGGAGAATGAGCAGAGCTCAGCACTGGGAGCTTGTGGTTCCAGACCATCCTTACCACTCATCTCTGTAAAGGAAGGACTGCCTAGGGTGTCCAGTCCAGCTGCCAAATTTGCCTTTTCCTCTGGTTTCTTAATCTACCCGACCTGGGGACACTATTTGTCCATGACCCTTTAGTCATTGGCATGACCAGCTGGACAGCTTTTTCTTTACCCTCATATGTTTCACACCCCTCTGTCCCATGACACTTTTTTATTCTTGACTGAAATCACTGTCCAAAGTCAAGAGATGACTTACGTTCAAGTACCAAAAAGGAAAAAAAGATATTTATCCCAAGAACCCTCTAAATCAGTTGTATGTAGCTGGAAATTGTCTCTCATGGAACCCTAAGTCTGGCATAGAGTGTACTTGAGATCTCAAATAGAAACACCTTAATACAGCTGATAATACTGTTTCATACTGGAACTGATAGGAACAGAAGATGAAGGAATAAGAGGGTATGAATGTCAGGGCCCAAGCAGGAAAGAAGCTAAAAGATCCTCAGTTCCTCTCATAAACATGTACCCCAGCTGCAGCACCTCTCCTGGGCCTGTCTATCTGGGGTGCGTCTGCACAGAGAAACACGTGTATATGTGCACAGCACCTCCTTCCTGAGGAGAGGCATTGAGCCAGGCACTGACTGGGTTAAGAGGAAGGCTCTGCAGATGTGAAGCCTGACTGTGGCTCTTAGGTGGAAGACAGGACCTTCTTCCCCCAGACCAAAGGTTAATGAGAATACAGAACAAAATATATCAGGAGCCTTCGTCCCAGCTCCCACAATTGCTGCCCAATTGGAGCCCGTGCTGGCCTCCAACCAAATTGCTAATCTGATCATCTCTGCCTGGTCCTGGTGGGGGCCGCAGAGCCGTGAGCAGAGCCAGGACCAGGTTGTGACCAGCTCTTCTCCCCCAGGGCTGGGGAAGTTGCTTCCCATTGACAGCAGGACTGGAGAATACAACATCTGCTCCTACATTTTCTGAGTCACAGCTGTCTCTGCTGCTGGCTCATTTCTTAGAACTTGCCAGAATCTGCCCACTTATTCTTGCCAACTCATCCAGGTCACAGAGGATCACAGCTGTGACTATTGTCCACAGATTCAGTCCAAGAGCCCTTAGGGATGGAATGATCAGTCAATAGAGTAGCAGGAAAAAACACCCAAGGGATCAGTGGAGCAAGGGCCTGAAAGTCAGGCAGAACCTGATCATTTATTCCTTCCTAGGAGTCGAGCAAACAACATGGTAGTTCTGCCTTAACCTTAACCCTAACCAGCTAGAGAAGACTCTTGAGAGACCCTTGGACAGCAAGGAGATCAAACCAGTCAATCTTAAAGGAAATCAACCCTGAATATTCATTGGAAGGACTGATGCTGAAGCTGAAGCTCTAATACTTTGGCCACCTGATGCGAAGAGCCAACTCATTGGAAAAGACACTGATGCTGGGAAAGATTGAGGGCAAGAGGAGAAGGGGGCAACAGAGGATTAAATGGTTGGATGGCATCACTGACTCAATGGACGTGAGTTTGAGCAAACTTAGGGAGATAGTGAAGGACAGGGAAGCCTGGCCTGCTGCAGTCCATGGGGTCACAGAGTCGAACACGACTGAATGACTGAACAACAATTGCAAGGATGATTCAAATTAATAAACATGATTATGCTGTTGGACTTCCCTGGTGGTCCAATGCTTAAGAATCCACCTGCCAGCATAGGGATACGAGTTCAATCCCTGCTCTGGGAAGATTCCATATGCCACAGGGCAACTAAGTTGGTGTGCCACAACTACTGAGCCCCCGCCCTAGGGTCCATGCTCCACAAGAGAAGCCACAGCAACGAGAAGCCTGCTTGCCGCAACTAGAGAAAGCCCGCATGCAGCAATGAAGAACCAGTGCAGCCAAATAAATAAGTAAATATTTTTTAAAAAGATGATTATGTTGTTGACTACATATTTGGTTGAACTGCATCATTTCAGACTATATAGGGAAAGTCGTCCTGCACTCATTAGCGATATCTCATTACTTAGGCATTTTTAAGAAATGGAGTTTTATCATGGCATTTCTCCACATTTTTGAATATTGAAGGTAATTGGAATTAACTGTGACTTTTTAAAAAGTGTTTTTAAGTGGAAGCTCTGAGAGACGTTGGTAATTAGCATCATCTTATCCCCTCAATTAAACTGCCAAAGTCTCTAGCAGTTTTCTTTTTTCTCAAGTTACTTAAACATAACTCTGTAATTTTGTTTACCCAATTTGTTTGCCCAGGCAGCTCTTTTTTATTTTTTCCAGTGATTTTAATGAAGGGGAAGACTTAGCCACACTTGCACCAAATTATCATAAATTCTAAATTCACCAAGTCTAAAATGCTTAACGGAGGTTTACAGTGTATAAGTGTGTCCTTGGTTTTAAAAGCCTATGTCAAGAGAAAAGAAAGAGAAGACACATTTCTGTTCTGATGACACAACGAGTCTGCTGTCTGTTGGCTCACAGGCCCATATCTACCAGTTTATTCATTTTTTGCCTGTGGTGTGTACATCAGAAACAGACCCTTGAAGCAGAATTCAGATTTTAGGAAATGTGTCTGTTAAGCAGTGCAGGATAATTTTTTCAGAATTGTGTTGAGTACCTTCCTGTGTTGGTTGCTATGAGACTACGCTCAAGGAACCCACCACCCAGTTTGGGGATCATGGGAGGGATTCAAAGGGTAAGCATGGTTGTGACCTGCTGGGCATCTCCTAGTACTTGGTGCTGGACACCTGGCCTTTTTGTGAACTGCAAAATCTGAGATCAAACTCTAACCACGTGCATTGCAGGTCTTCAACCAGCCTCTCCTGATTGCAGCTGAAACAGCAGATGCTTGATGGCTTTATAGGAATCAAATTAGAAGCATTAAAACACCTATCAATCATGGCCAAGCACATGTGCCAGTGAAGCTTGACGTCAAAAGCTGTATGGTAATCAGTGGCAAAGAGCTCATTAAAACTGGCTAACTTCCCTGATCTGGAAATTTATTGCTCCTACCCGGCATACCTTCTAAATCTCATCTGACAGCTTTGTCTGACACCATTTATCACTTAGGACAAACTATGAATGGAGATATGGACATGCCTTTGGCCAAATGATCACACTTTGGTTCGGTTTTTTTTTTTTCCTTCTGCTTATGGGGAGGTGACTGAACTCTCTCCTAGCAAACAAAAACAAAAGAAGATTAAAGCATTCTCATTTCAGATATGAACTAAAGCAGTTTTTTAAAAAAATGGATTGGACTTCCATATCATGATTCTCCAGCGAGGGCCCCATAACTTGATATCTTTTGGGCAAAGTAACTTTTTAAAACTTAATTAATTAATTTGGCTGCATCAGGTCCTAGTTGAAGCACATGGGATCTTCATGGCATCATGTGGGATTTTTCATTGTGGCGTTTGGACTCTAATTATGGCTTGAGGGCTCAGTAGTTGCAGCATGTGGAATCTTAGTTCCCCAACTAGAGGTCAAACTCACATCCCCTTCATTGGAAGACAGATTCTTTCTTTCTTTTTTAATTGAAGGATAATTGCTTTACAGAATTTTGTTGTTTTCTGTCAAACCTGAACATGAATCAGCCATAGTTATACATATGTCCCCTTCCTCTTGAACCTCCCTCCCATCTCTCGCCCATCCCACCCCTCTAAGTTGATACAGAGACCCTGTTTGAGTTCTCTGAGTCATACAGCAAATTCGCATTGGCTATCTATTTTATATATGGTAATTAAGTTTCCATGTTATTCTCTCCATACACTTCACCTTCTCCTCCCCATTCCATAAGTCTGTTCTCTATGTGGAAGACAGATTCTTAACCACTGGACCGCCAGAGGAGTCCCTGGGCAAAGTAACTTTGACGTCAGATACACAGTCTTTCTTTTTCCCACACATGCAACAGAAAGCAAATACTCATTGTTAAAGCATCCTATGGGGAATTCAGAACTAGCTGGATGTCATTGTTGAGCTTTGGGCCTATGGAAGGCTGAAAGTTTCAAAGGGCTACAGAAATTCTAATAATTAGGGTCCAGATATCTGGAGGCCCCTGTGTGTCCATTTGCTGGATCCATTTGTGGGTATTGAGCTTATATTCTGCTCTTTTTATTTGGGTTGAACTTGGACAGATAGATTAAATACTTCCTCTTGTTTCTTCACTTGTACAATGGGGAGAGTAGTATGATACTGTTTCTTGCAATTGTTGTGAAGATCAAATGAATAAGGTACATAAAATATCTAATTTGGTTCTCAGTGCATAGTGGGTGCTCAATGAATATTTCTTTCTTGTTTTGAGTGCTTCCCACTTCCCCTCTAATGTACTAATACTTCTGTAGAACTTTCTAACTTAAGATCTGTGCAAGTACTGACAATCTTTGCTATGGAGGATTTGCTTTGGTTTCTGGGGAGGATGTTAATCCTGGGGTGGAGAGTTAGGTGCATTTTGACATCATCAATTGTCTCCTCTTTTTGGCTTCTTTGTCCCCCATGCCTGCCCCCCTGCTTTATTGAGATGGAACTGACAACTCACGTTGTGTACATCTAAGGTGTACAGTGCAGTAATTTGATGCACGTATATATTGGGAAATGATTCTCACAGTAAGGTTCAAGAAGACCTCCATCATCACCTCCCATAGTTACCTTTTTTAATATTGTTGTTTTTGTGATAACATTTAAGATCTACTCTCTTAACAGTGTTCAAGTATACAATACTATGTTGTTAACCTTAGTCAACATACTATACTTTAGAACCCCAGAACTTAGTTATCTGATAACCAGAAGTTTTTACCCTTTGACTGACATCTCCCTATTTCCCTCTTTCCTTGGCAGCCACAAATCCACTCTCTGTTTCTAAGAGTTCAACTTTTCCAGATTCCACGTATAAGTTAGATCACACCATCTTTGTCTTTCTCTAACTCATTTTTTAAAAAAAATTTTATTTTTACTTTATTTTGCTTTACAATACTGTATTGGTTTTGCCATACATTGACATGAATCAGCCACGGGTGTACATGAGTTCCCAACCTGAACCCCTCTCCCACCTCCCACCCCATATCATCTCTCTGGATCATCCCCGTGCACCAGCCCCAAGCATCCTGTATCCTGTATCAAACATAGACTGGCGATTCATTTCTTACCTGATAGTATACATGTTTCAATGCCGTTCTCCCAAATCATCC
>SJYQ01000660.1:233521-347891 GCA_006410935.1 Redunca redunca | reverse complement strand
GCTTGTGTTGGAGTTCTGGTGGGTAGAGCTGGATTTCTTCTCTCTGGAGTGCAATGAAGTGTCCAGTAATGAGTTATGAGACGTCTATGGTTTTGGAGTAACTTTGAGCTGCCTGTATATTGAAGCTCAGGGGTGTGTTCCTGTGTTGCTGGAGAATTTGCGTGGTATGTCTTGCTCTGGAACTTGTTGGCCCTTGGGTGGTGCTTGGTTTCAGTGTACGTATGGAGGCGTTTGATGGGCTCCTATCGATTAATGTTCCCTGGATTCAGGAGTTCTCTGATGTTCTCAGGATTTGGACTTAAGCCTCCTGCTTCTGGTTTTCAGTTTTATTTTTACAGTAGCCTCCAGACTTCTCCATCTATACAGCACTGATAATAAAACATCTAGGTTAAAGATGAAAAGTTTTTCCACACTGAGGAACACCCGGAGAGGTTCACTGAGTTACATGGGGAAGAGAAGAGGGAGGGGCTAGTTAGAGATGACTGGAATGAGATGAGGTGGGATCAAAAGAGGAGAGAGCAAGCTAGCCAGTAATCACTTCCTAATGTGCGCTCCTCAGTCTGGACCAATCAGAGATGTTCATGGAGTTATATAGAGAAGAGGAGAGGAAGTAGACAGAGGTGGCCAGGAGGATAAAAGAGGGAAATGAAAAGGAGAGAGACAGATCCAGGCAGTAACCAGTTCCCTAAGTGTTCTCCATCGTCTGGAACACACAGAGATTCACAGAGTTGGGTAGAGAAGAGAAGGGGGAGGAAGGAGACAGAGACAACCTGGTGGAGAAAATGGAGAGTCCAAAGGAGGAGAAAGTGGTCAAGCCAGTAATCTCGCTTTCAGGTAAAATTGGGTACTGAAGATTGGGTTTTTAAATGTACAAAATTGACAACAATTGCTAAAAAGCAAAGATTAAAAATCTAGAGTAGAGGTTGGATTTTCAAAAATACAATATCAAAGAAAAGAAGAATAACAAAAAGAAAAAAAAGTCACGAGAATTATTAAAAAAACAACCACCACACACACACAAAATATATATATATATGGCATTTGCTTTAAAAATAGGGTCTTTTTTTTTGAAAAGTGATAGTAGGTTATAAAAATTAAAGGAGAAATAGAGGACTTAAAAATTTAAAAAATTTAAAAAAAAGGAGAAGAAAAAAGAAGAAAAAACAAACAACAACAACAACAACAAAAAAGAGAATGATCATAAAAATAGTAAAGCTATATCTGGGACTTTCTCTGGTGTTATGGGCAGAGTGGGGTCACTTCCAAGGTGGTTCCCTCTGTTTAGCTTCTTCTGTTTGCTGGTCTCTTCAGTGTCTGATTTCCACCCTTACACAAGGGGGGCGGTGGTGGACACTTTTTTTTTTTTTTTTTAGGCTCACTTGTTCAGTCACGCTGTGGGGAGGGAGGGATGCTGCAAACAAATAACACTGGCATGTGCTCGCAGTGTCTCAGACACGCTGGGCATGCCCCTGCACACAGCACACACTGTTCAGGCTCTATGTTGCTCTGCCAGGAACTGTCTGAGGCCAGCCCTAGGCTGCTTGCACCTCCCCGGTCTAAGCTGCTCAGGCTTGGCTCTCAGGTAGCACTCTGAGGTGCAGATTCAGCTGGGCCTGCGTTTTGTGCCCTTCTCAGGACCGAGTAGCTCAGGTGTTTGGCGAGCGCGGTCACTGCGACTTATCACCTTTCTCTGCTGCTCAGTTTTCTGGGTGTACTGCTGGCGCCCCTTGTCAGGCAGATAGTGACTGTCCAGAATCCCAAGAAGTCTTAGTTAGCAAAGAAGCCTGCTTGCAGTTTGGTAGGTAAAGTCTCTCCAGGGCTGCGATTGCCCCTTTCCAGCCCTTACGGCTCTGGCTGCCTGTCACCGGTGGGGGATGGTCTGCAGCCGACTATTTCTGTTCCATCCTTTGTTCTGTGCACAGTCCTGGTGGTGTCTTATGTCAGAGCTTTTCGCGTGGTAGCTATCCCACAGTCTGGTATGCTAGCCCGTTAGTTCTCTCTGGTTACATTTGGGGCATTCTGGCCCAATTTTTAAAAAGCACCGCAGCCCGTTCCTCCCTGCTCAGCCCCCACTTGCTAGTGGCGGATGCAGGCATCTGCGCTGCTTCTCCGCTGGGGGAGTTACCATTGGGCTCGTAATCTGTTGGTTTTAATTATTTATTTTTCTTCCTTATTATGTTGCCCTCTGTGCTTCCAAGGCTCGCGACAGATTCGGCAGTGAGAGTGTTTCCTGGTGTTTGGAAACTTCTCTATTTTTAAGACTCCCTTCCCAGGACGGAGCTCCCTCCTTACCTCCTTTGTCTCTTTTTTCATCTTTTATATTTTTCCTACCTGTTTTTGAAGACAATGATCTGCTTTTCTAGGTGCCTGATGTCCTCTGCCAGCATTCAGAAGTTGTTTTGTAGAATTTGCTCGGCATTGAAATGTTCTTTTGATGAATTTGTGGGGGAGAAAGTGGTCTCCCTGTCCTATTCCTCTGCCATCTTAGGACCGCCCCCTCTAACTCATTTTTATCTGACCTACTCTCAAGATCCATCCATATTGTCCCCAATGGCAGGATTTGCTTCTTTTATGCCTGAATAATATTCTATTATGTATGTATATGAGATATGGGGGGCTTCCCTGGTAGCTCAGTGGTAAAGAATCTACCTGCCAATGCAGGAGATGTGAGTTTCCTCCCTGGGCTGGGAAGATCCCCTGGAGAAGGAAATGGCATCCTTACTCCAGTATTCTTGCCTGGGAAATCCCATGGACAGAGGAGTCTGGAGGGTTGCAGGTTGGGGTCACAAGAATCACACATTACTTAGTGACTCAACAGCAATAACAATGAGATATAGACCCCCAAGTGGGATCAATATCTTTAATGGTAGTTCTCTTTATTTGGAGAAAATTCTATTTTTAATTTCTGGAGGAATCTCCCTACTGTCTTCTATAGTGGCTGCACCAATTTACATTTCCACCAACAGGGTACAGGGTTTCCTTTTCTCCACAGCCTCTCCAACAGTTGTTATCTGTTGCCTTTTTGATAATGGCCACACTAACAGGTGTGAGGTGATACCTCATTGAGGTTTTGATTTGCATTTCCCTGAGGATTAATGTGGAGAAGGCAATGGCACCCCACTCCAGTACTCTTGCCTGGAAAATCCCATGGACAGAGGAGCCTGGTAGGCTGCAGTCCATGGGGTCACTAAGAGTCAGACACAACCGAGTGACTTCACTTTCACACATTGGAGAAGGAAATGGCAACCGACTCCAGTGTTCTTGCCTGGAGAATCCCAGGGACAGAAGAGCCTGGTGGGCTGCCATCTATGGGGTCGCACAGAGTCAGACACGACTGAAGCGACTTAGCAGCAGCAGTAGCAGCAGCATACTATGTGTGTGTGTGTGTGTGTGTGTGTGCACGCGCACACGCTCAGTCATGTCAGACTCTTTTCGACACCATCGACTGTAGTCCCCCAGACTTCTCTGTCTATGGGATCTCCCAGGCAAGAATACTGGAGTGGGTTGCCATTTCCTTCTCCAGGGGATCTTCCTGGCCCAGGAATCGAACCTGTGTATCCTGCATCTCCTGCATTGGCAGGAGGATTCTTTACCACTGTGCCACTTGAGAAGCCCTTTAATACTATGCCTTTTGGGAAAATACACTGTTCTCCCACTTGCGTGTCTTCTTGTGTAGCTGTGCCTGCAATTCCCACTCCTCCTGTTGCCTTTGCTCTTTCCTTTGCTCGGTTCCTAGTTTTGTTATCAGACCTAGATTGCCTTGAGGATATTTCTCACTAGTTACTTGTGTTTTCTGGGAATGGGGAGGAGTGGCGTCTGCTGCCTTGGGACCTAAGCATTCAAGCCAGCCTGAAATTAGCTCTCAGGTTTTCAGAACTCACAACCCTCAGTCCCTTGAGCTGATGGACATGAGTTTTAAATTGTAGATCTATCTGACTGCTTGGCAAAGACTGGGCTTTCTCAAATGGGAAAATGCCAGATGATGCTGGCTTAGGCTCTTCTGTGAATAAGTAGCGCTTCTTTTTCTTGGGTTTTTATTGAAAATGTCATGAGCTTTATTGCCTAAGTGTTAAAGCATGAGGACAAAGTGGGAAATCACTTTAACTTCCATTCAGAGAGTGCTGTCTTGCCTGCCTGATTCCAGAGGGCACAAAGGGGCAGCTGGCCGTGCCAGAAAAGGGTGTATTTTGCAAATATGAGTAGTAAAACTCTAGTTACAATTTTGTATTTTGTTTTTTAAGAGCCTGGAAGAACATCTGCTTGCTACAACCTTTTAACTTGTCCTGACATATTGGGGTTATGATACAACTTAATGGAACAAAACAAATTGATGAGGAAGAAAATAATGGTTTTTGCTGAGTCAAAATAAGTTTGTTTCATATTGGAAGGGTATTTTTTTCTCATAGGAGTAAATAAATATTGAATCTTGGGATTATAAGGGAGCAAACACGTCACTAAATGAATCTTTATGTGAGATCCTAGCCAAGTGATTATCCAGCCTATGTTTGGTTATATCCACTGCCAGAAACTCTCTACACTGAAAATGTATTTCTTAACATGGATGGACCTAGAGATTGTCATACTGAGTGAAGTAAGTCAGAGAAAAACAAATATCTTATGATATCACTTATATGTGGAATCTAAAAAAGTTATACAAATAAACTTATTTACAAAATAGAGTCACAGATGTAGAAAACAAGCTTAAGCTTACCGGGAGGGAAAAGAGGAGAAAAGGGATAAATTGGGAGGTTGGGATTGAAATATACACACTACTATATATAAAATGGGCTTCCCCGGGTGGCTCAGCAGTAAAGAATCTGCCTGCCACGCAGGAAACATGGGCTCTATCTCTGGGTTGGGAAGATCCCCTGGAGGAGGGCATGGCAACCCACTACAGTAATCTTGCTGGGAAAATCTCATGGATAGAGGAATCTGGAGGGCTACCGTCCATGAAATCGTAAAGAGTTGAGCACACAGAATGCACATATACAATATAATATAGATAATTAATAAGGACCTACTGTATAGCATAGGCAGTTCATCTCAATACTCTGTAATGACCTATGTGAAAAATAATTTTTAAAAGAGTGAATATTGGTATACATATAACTGATTCACTTTGATGTACAGCAGATTCTAACACAATATTTTAAATCAACTATACTCCAATAAAATTTTTTAGAAATATACATATTTCTTACATTAAGCCCCAATTGATCCTGGTACAGCCTATACTCAGTCTCACTTCTAATTCAGAAGGACAAGTCAGAATTAATTCTCCTCTCTTCTACCTGACAATGTGTAAAATATTTACAGACAGCTTTTTTATTTGCCCTGTCTTTTTCCTTCTCCAAGATAAACTTTTCTGTTCCTCTGTTTCCTGTGTACCATTGTTTACTTTTTTCCAATAATGCTATCTTTGATTCTCATTTCTTGTGAAAAGAAGCCTCCAGAAATGAATAAAACATGTTTCCTCAATCTTCATAAAGGCGAGCATCCAGAAATGAATAAAACATGTTAGGTCCTGCATGATGGTATGGAATTATGATTTTTTTTTGGCCTGCATTTTTATTCTTCTGTGCCAGGAGGAGACATTACTATGATTTGTTACATATTCCAGGATGTATGCGTTTATTTTGTTATATACCTTGATTAAAAAATAATTAGTCTGTGAAACGTACATAGACCATATTAAGTAAGATCATTTGTTTTTATACACTTGATATATATGCACCAGAATATTTTCCAAAATGGCTGTACCATCTTAAATTCCCATCAGCAGTATATGAGCATCTCAGTTGCTTGATATCCTTGCGAGCACTTGATCTCTCAGCTTTGATTTTTTTCTTACATTTTAGCCACTCTAGTAGATATATAGTGTCACCTCATTATGATTTTCATTTGCTTAATCTTCTTAGTGATGCTGCTGCTCAGTCGCTTCATTCGTGTCCGAGTCTGTGCGACCCCAGAGACAGCAGCCCATCAGGCTCCCCTGTCCCTGGGATTCTCCAGGCAAGAACACTGGAGTGGGTTGCCATTTCCTTCTCCAATGCATGAAAGTGAAAAGTGAAAGGGAAGTCGCTCAGTCGTGTTCAACTCCCAGCAACTCCATGGACTGCAGCCCACCAAGCTCCTCTGTCCATGGGATTTTCCAGGCAAGAGTACTGGAGTGGGGTGATAAGTATGTTCAAATCTTGTACCCGTTTTTTACTGTACTATTTTCTTATGATTGATTTTGGGAAGTTCTTTATATATTCTACCAACTGTTTTTTGTTTGTTTTTTAAAAGCAAAAAAACAAGTATTATTTTCCAAGTATTTTATGCCAGATTATTGCTTCCGTTTTCATTGTCTTAACAGTGTCTTTTTAAAAAAGAAGCCTTCAATTTTTGTGAAGTCCAATTTGCTATTTATTTTATGATTCATGTTTTATGTGTTCTAGCTAAGAAATCTATGCCTAACTCAGGATCTCATGTTTTCTTCTATACATTTAATTGTTTTAGGTTTAATATTTGGGTTGAACCCATTTTTAATTGCTTGCTCATTATATTATCAGAGTAAACATGTAGATGAGTTCCAAAGATATTTTTCCCCAAACAGTTCTTCAGTTCAGTTCAGTTCACTCGCTCAGTCGTGTCCAACTCTTTGCGACCCCATGAATTGCAGCACGCCAGGCTTCCCTGTCCATCACCATCTCCCAGAGTTCACTCAGACTCATGTCCATCGAGTCCGTGATGCCATCCAGCCATCTCATCCTCTGTCGTCCCCTTCTCCTCCTGCCCCCAGTCTCTCCCAGCATCAGAGTCTTTTCCAATGAGTCAACTCTTCCTATGAGGTGGCCAAAGTACTGGAGTTTCAGCTTTAGCATCATTCCTTCCAAAGAATACCCAGGGCTGATCTCCTTCAGAATGGACTGGTTGGATCTCCTTGCAGTCCAAGGGACTCTCAAGAGTCTTCTCCAACACCACAGTTCAAAAGCATCAATTCTTTGGCGCTCAGCCTTCTTCACAGTCCAACTCTCACATCCATACATGACCACAGGAAAAACCATAGCCTTGACTAGGCGGACCTCAGTCGGCAAAGTAATGTCTCTGCTTTTGAATAGGCTGTCTAGGTTGGTCATAACTTTTCTTCCAAGGAGCAAGCGTCTTTTAATTTCATGGCTGCAGTCACCATCTGCAGTGATTTTGGAGCCCAAAAAAACAGTCTGACACTGTTTCCACTGTTTCCCCATCTGTTTCCCATGAAGTGATGGGACCAGATGCCATGATCTTTGTTTTCTGAATGTTGAGCTTTAGGCCCACTTTTTCACTCTCCTCTTTCACTTTCATCAAGAGGCTTTTCAGTTCCTCTTCACTTTCTGCCATAAGGGTGGTGTCATCTGCATATCTGAGGTAATTGATATTTCTCCTGGCAATCTTGATTCCAGCTTGTGTTTCTTCCAGTCCAGCGTTTCTCATGATGTACTCTGCATATAAGTTAAATAAGCAGGGTGACAATATACAGCCTTGACATACTCCTTTTTCTATTTGTAACCAGTCTGTTGTTCCATGTCCAGTTCTAAGTGTTGCTTCCTGACCTGCATACAGATTTCTCAAGAGGCAAGTCAGGTGGTCTGGTATTCACATCTCTTTCAAAATGTGAAAGCCAATGACATTGTGTCAAAGAATATTCAAGAAACAACTTCTATTGGGGAAGCTGAACCAAGGGCATATCTCTCTGCTATTCTCTTGTTCTGACAGAATTCAGTGATAGATTAGAGTGTCTAGAGGAAGGTTCTTGGAGGTTTGAAACTTATAAAGTTGCACATAACATTAATCCAGTTGAACTGTTTTGAGGAGAAGAACTATAAGTTTCATCCGACTCTCAAAGCAGACAGTGACCACCGTTTGCCCCACCCGCCTGCCGAAATGTTAAGAACAATTTTCCTAAAGCAAGAGTCCACAAAGTATAGCCCAGAGGCCAAGTCCAGTCTGTCACCTGTTTTGTTAGTAAGGGCAATGTAGCCACACTAGTGTGTATTGTCTAAGGATACTTTCTCACCATAATAGAGTTAAGTCGTTAAGACAGACCCCATGAGGCTCACAAAACAAAATATTTATCATTTGACCCTTTACAGCACAAGGGATGGATTACATATGCTTCAGGATAACCTGAAAAAATGAACGTTGTCTCACTAGATTTCTATTGACCGTTGTGTTTGTTGGAATTCAACGCTACACTCCCTGATGTATGATCAGATATATACTGTTGATGGTTATATGCAGAACTCTGTATCTGTAACAGTTGAAAGCTCTAAGAAGCCCACAATCTTGACCTGAAAGCTACCCTCCTTTCCCTTAAAGAGAAAAGATCTTCTAGGCTTATCAATATCAAGTTATCTTTGCAAAGTTACTTGGAAATCAATGGAGTGATCCTGGTGTTCCCTTTTGTGTCTCAGAATGAGGCTGAAATAATTTTAAATTGGGAAATACTACAAATGGTCATTCCCATACACCCAGCTCTGAACTTTGAGCAGCGTGGCTTTTGGCTGTGGTCGTAATTGAAAATGAGTCTCTGGGAAATAGGCAAGGTGATTTTCTTCATAGGAAGTTAGCTATAAGCCATTTAAAAGCACTTAATGTTTGTTTGTTGTTACTGTTTTTAAATAGCAGGTTGGAAGCCCTTCTTTCTAAAATGAATTCAGTGTCTGTTAAAACTAATCCTAATTCCTGATGGTAAAATCATGCTGTCCGCAAACAGAAAGGTTTTTAGTTTTCCTTTCAGAAGGTTGAAGGAAAGGGCACACATGGAGGATTGAGCTTTTCCAAAAGTAATATCCAAGCAATTAACAGCTCACTTTTAGAAAAATGTGAGCCAGAATCCATTCTCTTTTTCCCTCAGTTCTCAAAAACTATTTCTACCAACTCAGACTCTAGCAGTGCTGCTAGGGTGCTGATTCAGAGGTTAACCCACGTCAATAAAATCATGTTATTCTATAGAGATTTCTCCTTAGGATGATAGAATATTGTATTGTTCAATACTGGAGAAATCATACCTAAAGACCACCTACCTCATTTAGAATATTGTCTGAGGAGCCCAGACTTGTGATTCATATAGAAGAAAACAAGCATTTACGAAATATTCATTCAGTTGAATACATCTCTATTTCAGGGAGATCACAGTGTTTGTCTTTTTTTCCTTTGATGGAAACACTTTTAATTTGTCAAGGACTAGACCCTGAGCTCCTCTGTCCATGGGATTCTCCAGGCAAGAATACTGGAGTGGGTAGCTGTGCCTTCCTCCAGGGAATCTTCTCTACCCAGGGATTGAACCTGAGTCTCTTACATCTCCTGCATTGGCAGGTATGTTCTTTACCACTAGTGCCACCTGGGAAGCCCATAGAGTCACAAAGAGTCAAACACCACTGAAGTGACTTAGCATGCAGATCCTGAGCTCAGTGTGATTAGAATCCACATTTTCCTGTTTATGTCCTCCATTCCTTGCTTAATGCCGGTCACACAGTAGACAATGAGTGAATGCATAGATGGATGATTGAAAGAGTACTTCCTGAACCGAGTTAAAAAATTGCCTGAGCAATCTGTAAGAGCTTAATGGTATTAAGTATGCATATGCCTAGAAATCCCAGGCTGGATATTCGTCCTACAGGCATCCTCACACCGGACATATAAAAGGATGGTAATCATGGTCTGTTTGAGATACTGAGTTGGAGGTAGCCTAGATGTCCATCCCTAGCAGAATGGTTTAGTTCATGTTTATAATATGAAACACTTTGCAACAATTCAGATGTGCTTATATAGCCTTGTGGATGAATCTCAAAAGTATAAAAAACATAGTGGGATTCATAGCATGATATATTCATGTAGTGTCAAGCCTATGGGCACTTAACACGTATTTTAAGTCAGGGTTCCAAGGACAGTTTAAGATTATGGATTCTGGGGCCAGACTTAATGGGTCTGAATCTCAGCTTAGGTGAATTAGTTAATTTCTTTGTGCCTCAGTTATGTCAGTTCCTAACTGTGTTGTCATCCCAGTTAGATGAGTTAATGTAAGTGAAGCATCTAGAACATAAGTGACCCACAGGTGTTATCTGAAATAACTATTATTACAAAAGAATATGAATAAAGACGTGTCAAACACATTAGAGTGTATGATCAAGAGGTGAGGGAAGGGAGTGGGATTTGGAGAAGAAGGGAGGAGGAAAAATAGGGAAGAAGAAAGTTACTTAGAGATTACTAGAGGGGCAGGTGACTTTAATTTGCGACACTGGTAAGAGCACACTTTCCAAGTTTCCATGGTATCAGATATTCTAAAACTTCAATAACAGTTTCAGATCTTGAATACCCATGTCTGGGTCTGCCCTCATTATAGTATTTGAAAGCCAAACTTAGATCCTTATGGAAGACTTGATTGTACCTGAATCTTCCAAGGTTCCTAGACATTGTGTAGAATTGATGAAATCTCTGCCAACTGCTTCTGATTTCACTTTTCCTTGTCACTTTGTTAACCTCATCAAGGTTTGTGTTTTTTTATTTTTCTAACAAATCAGGCATTGGTGATCAACATTTGCTATGAAATCATATAGAAAATTGGTTTTACATTTTCAGCCATTTGTAGATAAGATTTAGAAGAGAAATCTTTTCCTCGAGGCAGCCAAGATGGAATTTTCAAAGGTCTTTGAATAATCAAAGGCTTCTAGTGGAATTTAAAATCTTCCTAGTCAATCTCACTGTTTTGAGTCCCTGATCTCACCAATATAAAGGGTTAAAAGGAGGGGAAATAGTCACTCTTTAAATAGTGCAGAATGTCCATCCAAACGTTGGTAGCAAGCACAGGGGGACCAAATACAGCTGGGTCATGGCCAGCCATTCCTCAATGTGAGTGAGGTTTGTTACAAGTTATTCACTCCTACTACATCAGATTTTTGTGTGCATATGTGAGTGGATTCAGGTTATTCCTGGAATAATTTACCTCTCCATCATTTGCATTTTGTATCAGAATTTCATGAGGAAATAGAATACACCCAGATACAAATGAGGAGGTGTTAATGAAGAGATTGTTTACATATAGGCAGGTTACTGGAAGAAATAAGAGATTCAGTTCAGTTCAGTTGCTCAGTGGTGTCCGACCCTTTGCGACCCCATGAATCGCAGCACGCCAGGCCTCCCTGTCCTTCACCAACTACCGGAGTTCACTCAAACCCATGTCCATTGAGTCAGTGATGCCATCCAGCCATCTCATCCTCTGTCATCCCCTTTCCTCCTGCCTCCAATCCTTCCCAGCATCAGAGTCTTTTTCAATAAGAGATTAAGAAACTAATATAGCTGGAAGATATTTGCATCCCATCAAGGACTGAAGGGAAAGGGTTACTGGAACCCCATTAGAGTTGGAAGAGTGCCACCCGGTGGGAACTGGGGTCATCAAGGGACACAGCTTCTGCCAGAGTAACACAGCCCTTCCTTCCTTCGTTCAGTTGCTCAGTCATGTCTGACTTTTTGCTTCCCTGTGGACTGCAGCACACCAGGCTTCCCTGTCTTTCACTGTCTCCAGAAGCTTGCTCAAACTCATGTCAATTGAGTCAGTGATGCCATCCAACCATCGCAGACTCTGTCGTCCCCTTCTCCTCCTGGTTTCTATCTTTCCCAGCATCAGAGTCTTTTCCAGTGAGTCAGTTCTTCACATCAGGTGGCCAAAGTATTGGAGCTTCAGCTTCAGCATCAGTTTTTCCCTTGAAAATTCAGGTTTGATCTCCTTGCAGTCCAGGGGACTCTCAACAGTCTCCTCCAACACAGCCCTAGTAGGAAGCAAACAGAGGAGAAATACCCCAACTTCTCCCTGAGAGTTCCATCATTGTCTCCCATTGGCCTAACCCAACCAGAAGCCAAGAAGCAAGGCTGTGTAGGAGATGAAGCAATAAGGGTTAACGTCCCAGGGCCTAGGGCAGGGAGATGCAGAAAATGGATTGGAGGGATGGTAGATAGAGAATTTTCAGCATTCATTTTCATTTCATATTTTTTTTAACAAGGAGAGAAAGGAGTTTGAGAATTTCATTAAACAGTACCCATGGGAAGGTGGTACAAGTGTGAACATAATCTACTAAGCGTTTTATGTCAGAAAAGAGATTGGGAATTGCTGGGCTCTGAGGCTGACTCCCAAGGTAGAAATATAAGTAACATTTTCCTCAGATAAATCTCATATGCTATCATTAAGCACAACTGGGTGCTATTTATAAATACATCTGAAAGGCAAATTTCTATTATGGTTTAAATATCTGTCTTTAGAGGAGAGGTCCCAAGGGAATGTAGGCTCCATTTCCGATCCCCTGTCTGTCTTCTTTGCCATTGTATACCCAGCATCCAGCACAGTGCCTACCATTGTGAGTGAATTAATGGGAAGTGATTTTTCTGCATCTTAAATGTTCTCGTATGGACTCAGTGGATTCACATCCATTACAGAGATAATTAAAGTGATTTTGTTTATTATGTAGAACTCAAATAAATGATCTTAATATCTTGGTCAGATAGAAATATAGGTGTTTGCACCTTGACAATAAAGTGAAGGGATATAACTGTGAAGACATACTATATGCAGTTTGCCAAGGATTGGCAATAGATGCTGATATTATAAGCCGTGGAGTCTGATTGTGGTCCCCTGTGCCAGTAGAGATAGGAGTGGGGTGGCAATCATCTCTTACCTTTGCTGCAAATATTCCCTGCACATATCCATCCCCTCCCCCAAAGCTAGAAGGGTTAAAAAATCAAATACCTGAAATATATAGAGGTGTCCTAAACTCCAGGTTTCTTCTGCACATATAATATTCAAACTCATTGGAAATATTTGTATGCCTCAATTCTCCATGTTCTGGGAAAAGATTCTTAGTCATTTTGGTAGACATTCTGAGGATGCAACTAAACATGATTAAAAGGGAGTTGAGGGAAGGGAACCATAGAATTTTCTGTTTGTCCTAACCTCTGATAATGCCACAGCCTCCAGCAGAGTGGTCTGCTGTAGATCAAACAGTCTGTGGTTATCTGTTGTAACTAACAAGTATCCCAAAGTAGAAGCGTCTGTGGGGCTTGACACTCCAGGTCACCCATTATGGAGAAAGCCAATTGGAGAGGTCAGTTAATATGTATGGAAATGACCCTAGGGTCTAATCTCTCAGTCAGGAAAGTGCTATGGGAAATGTCTCTTGTGAGGCTGGGTGGGAGATACAGCCTGTCAAGGTGGGCAATGATGAGTCAGGTCCCTTGGCGGGGAAGGAGCTGCCCTTCTGCTGGGTCTTACAGACATGGCAGCACAACGTCTAATAGAGGGAACTTCATAATGCGGCTGCTGCTCTGTGATCAAGTATAAAGTGTGAGCAAGTTGTCCTGTGTATCCTGTCCTTTCTTGGGGATCACAGACATAGGATTGCAGAATCCAAACTCTGTTGTTTTTGTGCAATTCAGAGAACTTTATTAAGATGGAAGGGAGAGTCAAGTCCCTTAGAGAAGAAGTAAAAGGGTCTTCCCTTCTTCCCAGAACTGGATAATCCAAGTGTCTTGGGCCAACCAATGAGGCCCTTAACAAATGGGAAGACCATCCGCAGGGGCCACACTGAGATAGTTTGATATGTTTCCATAATGAGGAACAGGAACCGAGGAAGCCAAGAGTCAAGGTTCTTCTGAGAGGGGAGCAGATCCAACCAACAATGAGCTCATTTCAGATGGGTCAGGATAAGGACAGGACAAGGTGCCCAACTCCCAGCCCGCTAGTGTCCTCCTGATGGACTCTCCTCACCACAACTCTCCTCCACTGGCCAATGGCCCCCAGAACCAGTTGTAGGAGTTATTATAGTAGAGTGTACAAGCTGAAGCTCTACCTTTCAGCCAGAGGGGCAGGAAAGGTTGGGGCTGCTGGGCACATACAGAGAGGAGAGACCTTGGAAAAGCAACTTGATGAACTTGTATGGACTTCCAGGCTCACCCCCAGGTTACACAGTCATGGGTCTCACTCTGAACCAAAGTCTCGGAGAACTAATTCATAGTGTAGACCATCACCTGGGTTCCAGACTGGCTGGCATAGGCACACACACACGGGACAGATCTAAATAGCACTGCAGAGGCTTTGTCAACTGAACCTGGTGTTGGAAATACAACGGGTGGATCAGAATTTGTGGCCTTGGTGTTAAGCGAAGACCTTCATGACCTTGACCTTGGGTTAGGCAAAGAGTTCTTAGACATGACAACAAAAGCACAACGCATAAAGGAAAGAAAGTAAAAAGATCAATTGAGTCTCAGCAAAAGTAAAAGATTTGGGACTTCCCTAGTGGTCCAGTGGCTAAGACTGCACTTTCAGTGCAGGGGTCTGAGCTTAATTCCTGGTCAGAGAACTAGATCCTACATGCTGCAACTAAAGATTCCATATGCCACAACAAAGATAAAGATCTCACGTGCTCCAACTGAGTCAGCACAGCCAAATAAGTAAAATATTAAAAGAAAGAAGACAGACTACTGCAGGCTGTACAAGGGACAGTGGTACAGACAGCAGTCAGTGTAACCTCAGCAAATTTCCCAAACACCAAAAGTACTATAGTAGATTCAAAGAAGAATTTCCCAGTCTTAAATAAAAATGCTCGATTTCTCCCCCCTTTGTTTATAAAACCACCAACAACAAAATTCAGAGTATCAATCACTCATTTCTGTCTCACTCACCTCCTAGAAATTGCCTCTGTATGCTGAGAACTGAAGTTACTTAATCAGTAACTTACAATCAGCTTTAAAATTTGTAAAGCTGAGCAGAGCGTCCTAGGTTGGCTGTGATCAGTATGGGTGACAGTAGGCTGAGGGCTTTACATGGGGATAGGAAGGGAGGCAATTTTGGGGAGCAGTGTCTTTGGAGGTTTGAGTTTTTGAACTATTTCTTTCCTGAGTTTCCTACAGCAAAAGACTGTTTTATTCTTCAAACCTTTTCATTTTACTTTTTAATGCCCTGATATCAGATTTCTTGATGTTTTCATCTTTCCAGAAACAATAATGATAAATGTCTTGGAGTCAAGAAAAGTATTAGGTTTAACCATGAATCAAAGAGTCACAGTCCCACCCACTTTCTATCAACCTTCTCAAAGGGTAAATCAGAATCCTTTAACAGAAAATGGAAGAGGATTGTCAATCTAACCTGAGTGACTGTTAGATTGCTTGGGTGTTTAAACCATGACTTCCTCTGAGATAAAAACAAGATGATTAATTTCAGAGTCTCTCTCAGTGTCTCATTTAACTTTCCCCACTCTCCACCGATTCATAAAGCTCCTGCAAAGGGAGATGAAGGGCCCGGCTATCAAAAAATAAAAATATAAATGCTCCTGGCTCACCGTGTCTGCATTGCTAAGTTCAATCAAGACTTTGAATTGAAATAACACAGAATCATAAAATTTCCAGACACCCGTGTCTGCAGGCTTTGCCTTGCTGGCTGCTCCTCCCCCACAGCATAACACAGTCACCCCAGCCATCACAAAAGGGGTTCTTTTCTGCTACTGAAAAGCCAGAGATGCAGACTGCTCGCTCTACACGTTCCAGATTGGGGGCTTTCAGTGAAACTGCCAGCTCTAGGATCATGAAGGACCACCAGGCTGCCAGACTGTACAAGATGACTTCAGTCTCAAGCACCCAGGTCCTCCTGAAATATGTTATTTTTCTGATCTTCCGCCCAGGGACAATCATCCACTCATTAAATACATCCTAGTCAGGTCTGTTAGAATCTGTCTCCGGCCTATGTGGCTCCCCTGAGATCCAGGGTATCATAGGCCCATTGAGCTTGGATCCCCTGAACCCTTAGGTCTATCCCATATCCTGACCTGATATTGATTAGTTTGTTTTGTTTTGGAATATAATTGCTTTACACTGTTGTGTTCGTTTCTGCTGTGTAATGAAGTGAATTAGCTACATGTATACATACCCTCCCTTTTAGGCTTCCCACTCCCCCACCATCCCAGCCCCCTAGGTCATCAAAGGGCACTGAGCTGAGCTCCCGGTGCTACACAGCGGGTTCCCACTAGCTAGCTATTCTACACATGGTACTGTATGATTAGTTGGCTGTTGACTTGAAGAAAACTGAAACTGATGTGGCCTGTTCCACGTCCTACATGGAACAGTGGGAAAGCACTCATGTTGGAGCTTACCAGACCTGGGTTTGAACTCCAGCTGGGCCATTTACTATCTTATCTTTAAATCCACTCGTTTTCAGAGCTCACTTACAAAGTGGGAAGCATGCCTATCTCACTGAGCGTCTTGAGGCTTAAAGAAAAGAACAAATAAGTTCATCAGCTTGATGATAGAAACATCTTAAGACAACCCTCACCCTAAAAAGCAACAAGCAAGACTCATACAGAGTGAAGCAAGTCAGAAAGTGAAAAACAAATACTGTATATTAACACATATATGTGAAATCTAGAAAAATGATACAGACGAACCTATTTGCAAAGCAGAAATAGAAACACAGATGTAGAGAACAAATGTATGGACACCAAGGGGAGGAAAAGTGCGGGGTGGAATGAATTAGGAGATTGGGATTGAAATAGTTACACTACTGTGTACAAAATAGATAATTAGTGGGAATCTACTAAATAGCTTAGGAACTCCGAACAATGCTCTGTGATGGCAAAGAGGGGATATATGTGTACGTGTAGCTGATTCACTTTGCTATACAGCAGAAGCATAACACTGTAATGCAACTGAACTCCAGAAGGAAAAAAGCAAAAAAACAAAGGAAAACCAAGCAAAACAAACTCTGTTCACACCCCACTCCCTCTGACTTATAACTCTTATCTCTTCTTTCCACGGAAAACCCTCCAGAGAGTAGTCTAGCTCCACTCACTGCCACCAGTTCCCTTCTTGCACTGACTCCTGAATCCCCTCTGATTGAACAGAGTCCCGTTCCTGCTGTTCCATAAGTGGCTCCATAACGGATGACCTTCACGTTGCTAAATCCAAAGGTCAAGTCTGATCCGTATATTCTTGGCCTTCCAGCAGCCCCAACACAATCGGCCATGCTGTCCTTGAAATGCCCCCTTCACTCGGCTGCCAGGATGGCACATGCTCCCATTCTCTGTGTCTCCTCCTTCTCCATCTCCTTTGCTGAACCCTCCTCACCCCTGCTGCTAAACCCTGGGGGGCCTTGATTCTTCTTGCCGCTGGAATTACCCATGCCCTTGGATTTAAATACCTCTCTATGCTAAAGGCTCCCAAATGTATGCATCCAGATGTCTGCCCTGAACTCCAGACTCCTCTGATATCCTCACTTGGTTATTTATTTGTTTATTTTTATATTTGACTGTTCAGTCTTCATTGTTACAAGCGGGCTTTCTCCAGTTATGATGCAAGGGTTTCTCACTGCAGTGGCTTGTCTCGTTGTGGAACACAGGCTCTAGGCACACAGGCTTCAGTATCTGTGGCGTGTGGGCTCAGTAGTTGCACCTCTAGAGCATGGATTCAGTAGTAGGGGCACACGGGCTTAGTTGCCCCATGGCATGTAAAATCTTCCCTGACCAGGAGTTGAACCTGTGTCCCCTGTGTTAGCAAGAAGATTCTTAACCACTGGACCACGAGGGAAGTCCCATCCTCACTTTGTCACTGCCACTGCGTCTTCACACCCCACATCCAATCTGCCAGCAAATCCTCTCAAGACAAATGGAGAATCCGGTTCCTTCTCCCCTCTCCTCCTGGTTCAAAACACCATCATCTCTTGCCTGGATTAGTGCAAGAGTTTCCTCACTGTTTCTTCCTGCTTCTGGCCCGACTTGCCCCCCAGAGCTGCCATGTTACAATGTGAGACAGTCTCTGTCACTCTTTTGCTCCCCGTTCAGTCTGTTTGAACCTATTTCTAGGGCAGGAATAGAGCTGCAGATGTAGAGAACGGACATGTAGACACAGTGGGGAGGAAGAGGGTGGGATGAATTGGGAGGTTAGGATTGACACGCCACCAGGTGTAGAATAGCTAGCTAGCCGGAACCTGCAGTATAACACAGGGAGCTCAGCTTGGAGCTCTCTGATGGCCTGGAGCGATGGGATGGGGTGGGGAGAGGCTCAGGAGGGAGGGAATATATCTGTGCTTCTAGCAGATTCCCTGTGTGGTATAGCAGAAACTAACACAACATGGTAAAATTTTTTAAGTGTTAAAAAACTAAAAGGAAAAACCCTCCCCGGTTTGCCTGTGCTGCCTTTCCTTCTGTTCTCACCTTCACCTACCGCAGCCAGGCCAGCTTCCTTGCTGCTCCTCACACAAGCAGGTACCTGCCTCAGGACCTTTGCATTTGCTGTTTCCTCTGGGTGGAAAATCCTTCCCCCAAACACCTAAGGGTCCCTGTTCTCTTCAGGGGCTGAGAGGTCTTCATTGACCCCACTATCTACAGTAGCATCTCCTTCCCTCCTGTCCCTTCCTTGGCCTTGCTTATCCCCCTTGTCCTGCCTTAGTTTTTCCCAAAGCATGCCTCACATTCTTTCATAAAATGCGAAGGCTTTTTCTTAATGTATCGTTTGTCTTCCTTCACCAAAAGATAAGTTCGTTCAGCAGGTTATGAAACCAGTGCCTCAGTTTTCTCATCTAACCAAATGGAGGAAAAGCCCAGTTTTCATGGCCACCTCCCAAGGACACTGTGGGAGATGTTTCAGTTCAGTTCAGTTCAGTCGCTCAGTCCGACTCTTTGCGACCCCATGAATCGCAGCACGCCAGGCCTCCCTGTCCATCACCAACTCCCGGAGTTCACTCAGACTCACGTCCATCGAGTCCGTGATGCCATCCAGCCATCTCATCCTCTGTCGTCCCCTTCTCCTCCTGCCCCCAATCCCTCCCAGCATCAGAGTCTTTTCCAATGAGTCAACTCCAAAAGTACTGGAGTTTCAGCTTCAGCATCATTCCTTCCAAAGGGAGGTGTTTAGTAACATTAAAATTGCTATCTAGGTGTAAGGCATTAATTCTACCATCATTATTATTAATGAAGGTTCCAGGCTGTTCCTGCTTCTACCCTCTCTGGATAGCTATCTTCTGGGAAGGTTTTCCTTCTTTTTGCAATTGGAGAGGCAGCCTAAATCTTTCCTCACCTGTAACAGACAGTATAGCTGGCGATGAGGGGGCCATTTAGGCCAAGGAATGGGATGAGTGGCCCTGTACAAGCCACACTGTGCTTCAGAACCTTAATTTCCAAAATGAGGTACATATAAGATCTCAGAGTTGATAAGTTCAAAAAATAATAGTTATGCAATTGCTTACTCAATCTAAAAGATCTAGGATAGTGACGAGGCGCAGCGTGCTAATGTGGACATGTTCTGGTCGTATAACCTCTGACCTTGGGTGCATTATCTTATTCCTCTGTGCCTCTGTTTTTTCAAGCATAAAGCAAGATGCTAATAGAACCCATCTCCTGGGATTGTAGTGTGGTTAACTCACTAGCACTTACAGCAGTATCTGGTGATACCAATAAATGTTGCCTATCTTTATCATTATTACATTACTATTTGTAAAGTATGAAGTACCAGGCCAAAAAAATATATTGTTTTTATGTTACTGTATATTCTTTTTATCTGGGGGCCAGTGAAAAGTGATTTAAAGGATTAAGGAGACTTCCTTTATGCATTTATTGAATCCTAACTAACCACTAAGAGCATTTTAAAGAGATGTTTAATAACCAAAGTCAAATTTATATATAAAAGACCTCACTCTCGGTCTTTTAGAATTCTTCTGATGTCTTTTGATAATTCTCTTAGGAAAGAATAAGTGACAGAAATCAGAAGATACAAGAAGTCTCTGGTGTAAAGTGAGAGATAATAGGGAGGGTATGTGAGCTGAGCTTGGTTTGTACCCAGACTGTGATTACAACTGCATTTCATGGGGGTCTTTCCCAAAGGGATTTGGGGATAATCATTAGCTCTTTATATGCATTCTTCTAAGTTGCTTCCCTTTTGTGAGTCTGTTTCCACATTGTAAATTTGAGAGTAATAGTAACTGCCCTAAAAATGATAGCAGTCATTCTCTATTCCCCTCTCATCTTTGCTTTTCTAAGAATCATAATTGCAGTCGTTCCAAAAAGCCAGGTCTTCTCTCTTTCCTCTGCGGTTGAGTTGTGGCTTTTTTTGCACTGTTGACTCCAATCCCATCTTGCCAAACCATCTTCTCCCTCTTTTTCAAGGTTGTCCCTTGTGATATTCCACTGGGAGAGGGGTCCTTCCTGTGTGTCCCTAGAAACATACCTCTGCACCACCAGAGCACTGGCCACGTGATGTGGAATTTGTTCCTGTATTTGTCAGTGTCTGTCGTTAGCCGCAGGCCCTCCTACCCCTGGAATCCTAATACCTAGCACCATGCCTAACACTTAAATGACACTCAGGACATAATTCTTTCTCAGGAAATTTTATTTACAATTATTCAAAACACTTTCCCACATATCTTGGAAGAATTGCTATGCAAATAAAATGCCATAACAGATGTGAAAACATCTTAGAAAGCTAAAAGCACTATGAAAACCATATATATTAAAAATGAAATAGACCTTTCAGATATGCCTTGATAATGTGTAAAAGAGAAAAAGAGGTAATTGCACCTGTCATCTGTCAATGATACAGCCATTTTATTTGCCTAAAGTGATCATTTAACCCCTCTAAATAATAAACCCATTTTCTTAACAGAAATGTGTGCTGATGGCATCTACAATGCAAGGCACACAGCTCTGTGGAGAATGCAGAGAAGAACAGAGTGGAGGAGATGATCTTTGGGCACCAACAAGTCAAGGTAGAAAGTGTAGAGGACTGAGACTCTGCACAAGAAATGCAGAGGCATTTATAGCATTTAAGGGGGGAAACACTTCCTACCACTAGGGGAAGCAAAGCAGATTTTATGGAGATGACTTGAGGGGTGAGTACAAGCTGGACAGGTCTTCCTGATGGATTTTGAATGTGAAGGTGAGAAGGAGGCAGGGGGTCCACAGTGCTGAGCTGACAAGAGCAGGTTGAGAACTTAGTTTCAGAAAGAATGATCCTAGCAGATCGTGCAAGGAAGACTGGTCCAAAGCCTAGGGCATCAGTAAGGATACCCCTGTAAAAGTCCAGGTAAGGACTGAGAGGGTCTCGTGTAGATGGAGGGCAGAGGACAGGTTCAGATGTCGTAGAGGAAGCGATGATTTCAGTTATATGTAGGAGGCCACTGGGAGGAAGTTGAGGCATCAAGGTGGAACCAGGAATATGAGGGCGTGAGCACAAGGATCTCGTGGCTCAGGAAAGCGCTGCCAAGTGGCCTCTGATTTCTTCCGTTTAGCAGTTGCACTCAGCATATCTAATTCACCAGATCAGTGACTTGATTGAGACACAAGAAGGAAGTTGCTGCAAAGGCGAGGCTGTTCATTTTTCATGCTTCAGCAAGCAATTGTTTCCCTTCGAGATGCCCTAGAAAGCAGACTCCATTCTGGGGTGGTCCTGCCCCGGTTCTCACTTTGCAATCAGCAGCTGCATCTGTTAGTTTGGGCAAGTGATTGATGGCTGAGGCTGCCTCCTGGGGCGGGGGTGGAGAGGGGAAGGCTGCAGCAGTTTTGACAAACTAGAGCACAGAAAAAAAACCCAAGAAGAAAGAAGATCCACAATTGTTCAGGTCACTTGACTGCGTTTCAGAGTCAAGGGCTTTGATTTCAGCTGCTGGATGAACCAAGCAGAACAAGCCATCGAGCCAAAGCTGCTGGTTTTCTGGTTGTTATCTGTGTGGTCTTATGTGGAATGTGACACCTTCAAGTCCAAAGAGCATATTTTGAGATACTGTAACAAGCCAAACTCCTCCCTGAATTCTCTTGGAAGCTGGAAAGCCTTGTTCCTCTTATTTACTTCTTCACTGAAGTGTTTTCCTGAAACCACTGGTGCTAGATCAAATTCCAGGATGCTATCCAAAAAAGTGTGTCGTATCCTAAGGGTGGCCGTGGTAGTCATCCTTTAATAGAGTCATTAAACCCATAGCTATTAAGAGCCTACAGTGTGCCAGGCAGGCTTCAGAACCAGTGGTGAGTGAAACAGAGAGAGAGACAGTTAACAAACAATAAACTTGTAATTTACTTAGAAGTGCTAGGGTGAAAATAAAGCAGGGCTCCTTGGAATTAGCTGGTCAGGGCAGGCTTCTCCAAGGAGGTGGAATGACTGGGAAAGGAATCGAGGCTGGAGCCAGTTTTCAGGACAGTGGGAATGGCATTCTGTGCAGAGGGAACTGCAAGTACTGGGACTTCCCTGGGGGTACAGTGGCTAAGACGCTGGGCTCCCAGTGCAGGGGGCCTGGGTTTGATCACCGATCGGGGAACTAGATCTCAAATGCTGCAGCTAAGAGTTCACATGCCCCAACTAAAGATCCTGTGTGTGACCAAATAATAAAATTAAATTATAAAACAAAGCTGCTGCTGCTAAGTCGCTTCAGTCGCGTCCGACTCTGTGCGACCCCAGAGACTGCAGCCCACCAGGCTCCCCCATCCCTGGGATTCTCCAGGCAAGAACACTGGAGTGGGTTGCCATTTCCTTCTCCAATGCATGAAAGGAAAAGAGAAAGTGAAGTCACTCAGTCATGTCTGACCCTCAGCGACCCCATGAACTGCAGCCTACCAGGCTCCTCCGTCCATGGGATTTTCCAGGCAAGAGTACTGGAGTGGGGTGCCATTGCCTTCTCCGATAAAACAAAGAAGGAACAGCAAATATCAAGTCCTAAGGTGGGAACTTGGCATGTGCCTGGAACAGCAAGACATCCTATCTGGCTAGAGCACAGTGAGGCAGCAGATGGGCAGGGCAAATCAGAGGGAATGTCCAGGCCACCATGGAGCCTGGATTTTACTCTTCCTCTAGTGGGACGCCATTGTGACTTTAAACAAAGGTTTGTCCTGACTGGATCCACGGTTTCCAATCCATCCATCCAAAGGCTGACTCTGGTGGTTTTGGGGATTGGGGTATGAGGGACACAGGGAGTAGATTGTTTGAGCAAGAAATAGTCTGGAGTTTCAAAAGGCATGGTAGTGACAGCCAGAGATGTGGATCCTACTCTCAATCCTTCTACCTGTCCATTTGTGACCCTGGACTAGACCCCCTCCCCCATCACAGTGTCCTCATCTGTAAAATGATGGAGTTGGAGCAGGTTATATCCAGGATCTCTCATCACTCACCCAGGTCTGAGCTGCAGGATAAAACCAGCGAGAGCAAGCATCCCTTAAGAGCTTCCTCTCCAGGAGGTCGGGGAACAGTGTCACTCCCCTGAATGTCCATCATCTTCATGGCCAGTCCTGTAATCATGCTGTAATAATGACGAACTGGCAGCAGAGAAAACACAACCCAATGGCGTCCAGAGGAGCGTGTGTTTGCTACTCCCGCCCAGGTAGCACCCTGGTAATAGGTAAGTTTCACAGAGCTGGAACATTTTGAAGACCCATCAGGTCACCTTTCATTGGCCATGTGCCCCTGGGAAGAATATTTTTGGGGGGCTCAGACAGTAAAGAATCTGTGGGCAATGCAGGAGACCCAGGTTCAACCCTGGGTTAGGATAATCCCCTGGAGAAGGGAGATGGCAACCCACTCCAGTATTCTTGCCTGGGATATCCCATGGACAGAAGAACCTGGCAGGCTAGGCTAGGCAGTCTAGGGCTAAACAGTCCATGGGGTCGCAAAGAGTCAGACACAACTAAGTGACTAACACCTTCACTTTCTTTTTCAGGGGAGGGGTTACCAGGACCCCCTCCCCCCACTCAGAGCTAAGTCCAGGCAGAACAACCCCTTCTCTGCAGACACACCGTGCCCAGACCTGGTGCTGAGTCACCTAATTGCCTACCATCTTCCCCAGGTGCTTGCTCAGTGAGCCCCTTCCCATCATGCTCCACTAGCACATCCTCTGCGAGTCTGAACCAAAGCTGGGAGTCAGGCTCCCAGGGAATGTATCACTGGATTTACCTCCATCCCTTCCTCCCTGGGGAGAGGGCGATGACACCCCACTCCAGTACTCTTGCCTGGAGAATCCCATGGACGGAGGAGCCTGGTGGGCTGCAGTCCATGGGGTCGCAAAGAGTTGGACACGACTGAGCGACTTCCCTTTCACTTTTCACTTTCATGCATTGGAGAAGGAAATGGCAACCCACTCCAGTGTTCTTGCCTGGAGAATCCCAGGGACGGGGGAGCCTGGTGGGCTGCCGTCTATGGGGTCGCACAGAGTCGGACGCGACTGAAGCGACTTAGCTGCAGCAGCAGCTTCCTCCCTGGAAAGGAGGAAAAGAAAGCACACCAGATGCTTCTCTGAGAGGTGGTTATCTTAGGAAGCTTCTTCATCTCTATTGTTTATGATGCCGGTGGCCTTCCTCTCAAAGATCAGATGTCTTTCTTTGGAACTAGATTATCTTTTGTTTGTTTGTTTTGGCTCTGCTTCATGGCTTGTATGATCTCAGTTCCCCAACCAGGGGTTGAACCTAGGCCCTAACCACTGGACCACCAGGGAATTCCCAGGACTAGATGTCTTAAAGTCATCCATACATCTACCCCTTTCTGTATTCCTGTAAACCAGTCCTAAATAGAGAGGAAGCAAGAATCCCATGGGTGGCATGCATGTTTTCTTGGGGGAAGGATTTCTTAAGCCCAAACTTAAAGGTGGTCTGATTCTGAGGTATCGAGGGAATAGAGAGGGCTGACCTATGACTGCAGCAGTGGGTTCTAGAAACTGCCGAGAATCATTGGGAAACACTAGCTTTAATATCTCTAAATATTGGTCCTTAGAACAAAGGGTATTTCAACAGCAAGAGGTTGGTAATACCAAAGGTCACCCAAAGAGGTGAATTTAAATAGGTAAGTCTGAGCACCTAAGAACAGATGCTTTTGAAATATGGTACTGGAGAAGACTCTTGAGAGTCCCTTGGACTGCAAGGAGATCAGATCAGTCAATCTTAAGGGAAATCAACCCCAAATATTCATTGGAAGGACTGATGCTGAAGCTGAAGTTCCAATACTTTGGCCACCTGATGCAAAGAATTGACTCATTGGAATAGACCCTGATGCTGGGAAAGATTGAAGGCAAGACAAGGCAGCGACAGAGGATGAGATGGTTGGATGACATCATCAACTCAATGGACATGAGTGAGCAAGCTTCGGGAGATAGTGAAGGACAGGGAATCCTGGCATGTTACAGTCCACGGCATCACAAAGAGCAACTGAACAATAGCAAATAGCCATTTACAATGGATAATTTTCTTAATCATAGCTGCATTGTGGCAAGAGGATTACAAAACAACCTGATTTATGTGGAAATTCTTAGGGAAAAAAAATAACTCCAGTACAATAAAAAAACTTTTAAGTCCAGTAATATTTTCAGAAATTCCAAAACAAACACAGGGAAGTTGTGTGGTAAGAGAGTCTTTAGGATTAAATTCCTGGTCTTGTTCTTATTGTAAGTATTGTAACTGTATTGTCAATGGTAACTTAATGCTTTTCCATTCTGACCTCTCAGTAAAATTGCCTTGGTTCATGGTGTGGTCTGGTCACATCAACTGAGATGAACAGAAAACTCCCAGCAAAGAGCTAGCGCCTAATAGGTGGCAGTTATCACTTGGAACTGCAGCCACTCCCTTCGGGTTTCAGATTACTGCAAACTAGAGTTTTTCCTGCCATCACACATCACCAGGGATTCAAAATCAGGATGCCTGGTTCTAGTGTGTCAGGTATCACCCACAGGCCACAAACTCTATTTTCCATCTCCGGAAAAAAAGGCTGTGCAGGGCTTGTCTCAGTCAGACAGGTGTGGAAAATTATGTGTTTGTATTAAAAGTTCTTGGAGCCCTCGGGATGTAAGATAATATATAAATTCAGGCTACCTTTATCATCACTGCTCTATTTATGTGAATTGGATTTTGTTACTCAAGGTCTTGGGAAACAGACAGAAATAGAAATATATGAAGACACCCTGATTTCCCTCCTTCGGAGGAACTTTTTTCTTGTTATGTGATTCAGCTAATTAAAAGAAAATGAACCTAGAGTCTACTATTTCCCTGGAGACTACTGTTTCCAGAAATGATTTTGGAATCTGATGCCTGACGGAGCTACAAAGCAGGCATTCAGGCTTCTGCCAGGAGCCATCCCCAGAGTGGCTTTGACCCTCTGCCTCTCGTCAACAGAAGGTGATTTTGTGGATACATCGTTTAGAAACCTGCCCGGGGCATCAGCCCACTAATGACTCTGAACCCCTGGAGCACTTGTGGCCTATGCCACTGGTGTTGGCACTCCCTGGGTTCTGCCTTGTCTCAGGGCTGGACTGTGCCATTTGCGTCTGGCTCACTTTGCTGGATTTCAGTGTGGTCAGCTCTAAGAGAAACCATTAGTGTGTTTTCTCCCCTTTCTTTTCCAGAGATGTTGAGCAACAGGTACCATATCGGCACCCAGTTTCTTCACGAACACAGTTCAGAGGGAGGCTAGCAAGTGTTTGGAAACATAACAGATCCTCAGTGTGAGACTTTTATTAAGTAACTGACTAATTCACAATTATTTATTAACTCACTAAACAGAAATTAGCTTTGTAAATTACTTAATCAGCCACGGTAGAAAAATTATTCATGAATTTACTCAGCAGTCTTGTTCAACCCCACAGACATGTCATATAAGTTGGATTTTAGTTTAGACCACTGACCTCCTGGGAAGAAGGTAACACTTTAGTACTCAGCAACAGGATTTGGTTTTAACTCTTTCAAGTTTGGGAGAATCTCAGGCTCAGAAAGCTGAGTTAATTACTATTATTTGGTTCAGGACACACTTTTTCCTTCAGTGCATGAAAGACTATCACCCCTGCCATTGATTTATTTCATTACTTTTTTTTATCTTCATCTTTACTCCCTTGTTTCCATCCTACCTTTGCATACCCACTCTAAAAGTTTTAGTCAATGTCTTTGAAAACAGTAATTATTGCTAACTCTAAGCAATTTACCAGGGCCCTGTTCTAAGCATCTTTTACATACTCTATCCCTTTTAATCCTCTCAACAGCACTGTGAGAAAAATTATTATTATTATTTTTTAATTATTTGGCTGCTTTGGGTCTTAGCTGAGGCACACAGGATCTTTGTTGTGTCTTGTGGGGTCATTTCTTGCAGGACATAGATTCTCTACTTGTCGCACACAGACTCAGTAGCTGTGGCACTCGTGTTTAATTGCCCCGAGGCAGGTAGGATCTTAATTCCGCGACCAGGGATGGAACCCAGATAGCCTTGTATTGCAAGGTGAATTCTTAATCACTGGACCAACAGCGAAGCCTTGATAAATTCTTTGGAGATAAATTCTTTTGTGGTTCTCCCTTAACAGATGAGGAAACTGAGATACAGCTATATTAAGTAACTTTCCTATGTAGCACATCACAGAGGGAGAATTCACTCAGGCAACTTATGCAGGGAGCCTGCGCTCTAAGCACTCTACAGGACTGTAGCTACTATATATTTTAAAATAGTGTGTTGTTTTGTGTACTGATGTTTTTAAAGTGTATTTGAATATCATACTGCTATAGATCTCCTTCTATATCTTACTTTTTTCATTCTACATTATGTTTTTAAGATCTAAACAATTGCTAAACGTACCTCTCAGTTCAGTTCAGTCACTCAGTCATGTCCGACTTTGTGACCCCCCTAGACTGCAGCATGCCAGGCCTCCCTGTCCATCACCAACTCCTGGAGTATGCTCAAGCTCATGCCCATCGAGCCGGTGATGCCATCCAACCATCTTATCCTCTGTCACCCGCTTCTCCTCCTGCCTTCAATCTTTCCCAGCATCAAGGTCTTTTCCAGTGAGTCAGTTCTTTGCATCAGGTGGCCGAAGTATTGGAGCTTTAACTTCAGCATCAGTCCTTCCAATGAATATTCAGGACTGATTTCCTTTAGGATGGACTGGTTGGATCCCCTTGCAGTCCAAGGGGCACTCAAGAGTCTTCTCCAACACCACAGTTCAAAAGCATCAATTCTTTGGTGCTCAGCTTTCTTTCTAGTCCAACTCTCGCATCCATACATGACCACTGGAAAAACCAGAGCTTTGACTAAACAGACCTTTGTTGGCAATGTCTCTGCTTTTTGATATGCTGTCTAGGTTGGTCATAGGTTTTCTTCCAAGAAGCAAGCGTCTTTTAATTTCATTAATTAAATTAATATATGTCATTAACTAAATTTAATGTACCTCTAGTTCATTGTTTGCCACAGAGCATTCCCTTATACACATCCATCCCAGTTTACTCTTTTTTCCCCCTAGTTTACTCTTTAATTTCTTTAGTGATAGATACTTAGAATGTCTTCCAATCCCTAATCCTCAAACATTGTTGACATAAATATCCCCGTAAAAGTCCTCTTACAGACCTGGAACATCTTTTGGAACAGGATCGTTGTTATTTAGTTGCTAAGCCATGTCCGACTCTTTTGCGACCCCGTGGACCGTAGCGCTCCAGGCTCCTCTGTCCATAGGATTTCTCAGGCAAGAATGCTGGAGTGGGTTGCCACTTTCCTTATACAGGGGATCTGCTCAACCAGGGGACTGAACCAGCATCTCCTTCTCCTCCTTGCAGTCGGATTTTTTACCACTGAGCCACCTGGAAAGCCCTTGGAACAGGATTGCTGGCTTATAACGTATTTACTGCCTGTCAGATTGATTTCTGAAATGGTGATTCCAACTTGGTCTCAATGGTGATATCAGCGTAGAAGGTTCTCTCTTCTTTATTCTCATAATATTTATCTGACTTTTTGAGTTTTACCAATTTGATCATTGTAAAGTGGTACACCTCTATTGTTTGTTTGATTTCTCTACTCACTCATGAAACTGAACGTCTCTTTGTAAACTTGCGATTTGTTTTCCCTTTACATGAATTGCCTGTTCATAAGTTTTGCCCATTTTTAATGCCAGATCTCCTAATCTGTTGTGTCCTAGGTACTAACTGTTGGTTACTTTTAGAGATTGCAAATATGGCCTCTCAGTCTTCCCTCCATCAGCTAACTTTGTCGATGGTGTCCTTTGTTGAATAGATTTACAGTATTGATATCAGTATGTCCATGGCTTTTTTTGACTTGTTATTTGAACTTTGGAGTCATGTTATTCATCTAGACGTATGCTTCTGAATACAATGGAGAAACTTTGTGTAAGACTAAACATTTATCACAGAGTGTTTTAAATATGCATAATTACAAGCATAGCACCAATAGTACAAAAAGGAAAGGAAGTAGATTGGGTTAAACTATTGTAAGGTCTTTGCATTTTTTCTCAGAAGTGCTGAGTATACTAATTCAAAATCATCTTTTATAACTCAAGGATGCAAATACCAAGGTATACTTAAGCCCAAATATGTCAATAATAACATTAGTATTAAATGGACTAAATATTCTAATAAAAGATAAAGATTTTCAAAATTAAAAATAATCAAAATCCAACAGTATGCAGCTTACAAGGGACACAGTTAAATATAAAGATGCAGAAATGTTGCAAATATAAAGGCAGAAACATATGTACTCAGCCAGCATGAACCAAAAAAAAAGTGGTGTAGTTATATCAATATCAAAGTAGACTTTAAGACAAGCCTTACTAAAGATAAAAGGGTCAACTCAACAAGAGGATGTCGAAGTTCTAAATTTATATGCAGCCTAATAGCAGAGTTTCAAAATTCAGAAAATAAAATCTGACTCAACTAAAAGAGAAATAGACAAATCCACAGTTATATTTCTAAACCTCCACATACTTTTTAGTAACTGGTAAAAGAAGCAAGCAATTAATCAGTGAGGACACAGGAGGTTTCAGCATGATGAATAACAAATTAATGACTTAATTGATGTATAAAAATATTTCTTCGAACAACTGCAGATTATACATTGTTTTCAAGTGCATATGGAACATTTACCAATATAGACCAGATGGTGGAATTTAAAATAAGTTTCAATAAATTTCAAAAGTGANTAAATTAGGGCTTTTTGTGTTATTTAAGCTACAACAATTTTTCTGGTATGTCAGTTGGATTTTAAGTTTTTAAAGACAGAGCAGAGGTTTTTATTAAAAATTTTTATATAATCAAATTTATGAATTTTTCTTTTGTGGCTTTTGGCTTTGGTGCCATAGTTAAAAATCCATCCTCACTCCATGTTTTTCTAGTACTTATAGTATATATATTTTATATTTAGATATACATTCATTTGGAATTTATGCTAGCATATGGTGTGAGATGTGGGTTTGGTATTTTTTTAGAGACAACAGTCTTTTTATCTCATTATCAGCTTCTGTTGATGGACCGAAGTTTCCAGGGTTTTGCTACTACACGTTCTTTAAAGCAATTAACCTTGCACATTATCATTTATATAAGTACAAACATAACAGAGGGATACATTTGTAGAGATGAGTTTGCTAGGTTGAAGCGTATGTCCATTTATAATTTAAATCCAGTGTTTCTCTTAAGACGTATAATGCCAATACAATCCTTGCTCCTGGGAACTCTCCAGGACAGGTTCAAGAAGGAAGCCAGCAACCTGTGTTGGACTTCCACCTTAGCAGCAGCCAGAACCCCACCCTTGGATCTCAGCATGTAGTTTTCTAGAGGTGGGCAGCCCACTAGGTGATACGGTGGACAGTGGACCCAGACCACTGTCTGTGAGTCCCAGAGTCAGCTCCATCACTTCCACACAGTGTAACATGGGCACCTTACTGCCTCCTCCTGCCCCAATTTCCCCAACTATAGAATAGGAGGACTTATGGCTCAGATGGTAAAGAATCTGCCTGCAATGCAGAAGACCCAGGTTTGATTCCTGGGTTAGGAAGATCCCCTGGAGAAAGGAATGGCATCCCACTCCAGTATTTTTGCCTGGAGAATTCCATGGAGAGAGGAGCCTGGTAGGCTACAGTCCATGGGGTCCTCCCAAATAGTCAGATGCAACCGAAGCTTCTGTCTCACACACATCATCACTACTGTAACTATCATCTACAAGCACTAAGTATATTAATACCGTGGTCACTACTGTATGTCTAGTACCATCTCTAGTATGTGGTAAGCACAGATTGCTGATGCTGCTGCTGCTAAGTTGCTTCAGTCGTGTCCGACTCTGTGTGACCCCATAGATGGCAGCCCACCAGGCTCCCCCATCCCTGGGATTCTCCAGGCAAGAACACTGGAGAGGGTTGCCATTTCCTTCTCCAAAGCATGAAAGTGAAAAAGTCAAAGTGAAGTCGCTAATGTCGTGTCCGACTCTTAGGGATCCCATGGACTGCAGCCTACCAGGCTCCTCTGTCCATGGGATTTTCCAGGCAAGCATACTGGAGTAGGGTGCCATTGCCTATTGCCCAATATTGTTGCTTCCTGACCTGACTTGCCCTTGCCTACAATTTGTGTACCTAGAAGCTTAATATTTATACCTGCTCTTTATTCTGTCCTCTTATTCTTTTATTAACACTTCGCTGAAAGTCTTTCTTTTTTTTCCCGTTATCATTTTGCTTCCTTCCAACTTTTCATTTAAGATTCAGGCATTCATTTATTCACTTGTCCTGAAAGCAGTAAGTGCAAGTATTGGACTGTCTCTTGCTCCTCTAAGCCTTGTCTCCCCTCCTACTGTTATGCCCAGAGTCCGAGTCCCCAAAACTGAGAGAATAAGACATCCACAGCAATGCAAAAGCATAAAGGGGTTTTATTGCTAGCCCGGGCTAGGACTCATGTCTCATCCAGCGCAGTGGAATCCGACAAGGGCCCTGAGCTCTGACTCACAACTCCTTATATACAGGTAGTCCCCTGGGTTAGTTGGCATTACATGATTGGTTAACTGGTGCGTGTGCACGCGCACGCACAAATTTCGAATCTCACGTCTCGTCTTGATTGGCTCAGGTTGGACAGAGGGGGACCTCCCTGATTGGCTAGGACTATCCGGAAGTCCCGGAAAGAGGAGGACCTCCCTGATTGGTCGAGCTATCAGCATGACTCAGGTATTTTTGGCCTATTAGCTCTTGCTGAGCCTGTGGCGGCTCCCATGAGGCCCTAACACTACCATTCCACCACACCCCTCTAGACTCAAGATGGATCTATATGCAGGCACCATCCTTATATTGTTCATCTTTTTGTGTTTAATATTTGTTTATTTATTCATTTGGCTACGCCAGATCTTAGTTGCGGCATGCAAGATCTTTGGTCTCTGTTGCAGCATGCAGGATCTTTAGTTGTGGCACGTGGGAGCTAGTTCACCAACCAGGGATTGAACCCAGGCCCCCTACATTGGAAGCATGGCGTCTTAGCCAATGGACCGCCAATGAAGTCCCTATATTGTTCCTCTTGATGCCAAAAACTTGGCCTCTGGGCACTGGTGATGAATCAAATCTCAGAGACAGAGTTTTTGGTGAAGTAGAAAAGAATAGCTTTATTGCTTTTCCAGGAAAAGGGGGACACAGTAGGTCCCTGTCTTGAAAAATTGTGTGTCTCAACCCAGGAGGATTTGGTGAGGAGTTTTATGGTAATAGTTCAAGTGTAGGGTTCAGGGTGTGTGCAGGGCCTGCACTCCTTTAATCTGGTCTCAGGTAATCTCTTGATGAGCTTCTCTAGTTCCTTTAACTTGGCATTAAGTGGTCTTCTCTGGAATGAAGAATGCTGACATCTTCCATTTGTAGGAGTGTGTAGTTCTCTAAAGAGCTCAGAGATATTGTTAGGTGTGTCCCTTGAGATGGAACCAGGACCCTGCCTCCAAGGTTTCATTGTTTCTTGGCTGTCCTCCCTTGTCTCTGCATCCCCTCCCTTTGCTGATTAGAAACTGTTTGAATCTGCCCACTGGGACTCAGCGAAGGTCACAGAGGCTGGAGTTAGTTCCCTGCAAACAAAGAATGAGGGACATGGAAAGACTTCTGTGCCAGGAGCCCCACAGGACCCTGGTCAGTTTCATTCTCACATCCCTCACATCCTCATTCATCCACCCTCCCCTGCCCCCCACTACCCAGACACACTCTATGGCTATTGTATTCCCTGATAGGAAGTTCTTGGAAGGTTGATAAATGACCCTCCCCTGATTCCTGCCTTTCTTATCACTGACCTCACTCCATTCATTTGCTCATTTATTTACCAAATGTTTGTTGAGTATCTTCCGTCTTCCAGGCCCTGAGGATATAACAGTGAACAGCAACAAACCCTCTTTTTCTAGCAGGGTAGGGACAGCTACTTATCTCTGTCTGAAAATTATCTGTACAGCATGAAGGTCCAGCATTCGTGGTGGATGGTAACTGGGAACTCTTTGGCACCAGGAGAGCATGCAACCCTCATCCCTATGGTGCTTCCAGATTTTATCTCTTGGGTTCATTGCCCACTCTGTTTGCTGAACTCCTGCTTCTGCAAGCCTCAAGTCTGATGTCACCTACAATGTCAAACCTTCCCTGACTCCCTCAAGGGACCACTCCGAGTGCTGCATGGATCTGTGTTGAATAAATATGGACATGGATAAAAATAAGTGTGCTTCTGAAAAAGGGCAACCAGACTAGTGGAACCATGGTCTCTGCTTCACTTGGGTAGTGGTTGATGGGACCTGGATTTTTTTTTTTCCTTAAAAAATTAGCAAGTAGGAAGGAGACTTAGACACAGCCTTCGAATATTTAAAGAGCTGCCTAGTGGAGTTTGGGACTGGGGAACAAAACTGAGCATGACTTTCAGGAAGGTCAATGAACTAAATGAGAGCAGCTTGGCAGACAAGACCTAGACGTCCACACGGAGCCTTTGTTGCAGTCCAGCATCCAACATGGAGGGTTCTGTATCCTGGATCCCTGAGTAAACGTTTACCTCCCACCAGAAGTTCCCACAGACCCAGAGAGTGCTTGGGTAGTCTCAGTGGCTCTTCCGGCTCAGTGTTCGATGCCAGTGAAGTGAAACAGAGCTCCCTGCACCTCTATTTTTAAGTAGTCAGATTTATGCAGCCATGTCTAAGAGGCCCTGGGAGACTGTTTATTGTTAGATTAAAACTGTGGTTTCTAGAAGCCTTTTTCTAACTCAGCAGGCTATGCCATTAGAGGCCTGACATGGTTTCAAGTCATGCAGAGAAGAACTTCCAGGGTATTATTTTAAGAATCTCCCAATCCTCTGCACAACTTCACCCCACATGCCTGGGAGTCTATACTATGCTGACAAGTCAGCACTCCCCCTCTGCCTGTGTTGTCAAAGTGGGGTTATAGGCAAGGGTTCAGAGAAGAGCAAAAACCGGAGTCTCCTTTCTCCTGTAGGTTGCCTTTTGTGGCCAAGTGTCCGCTGTTACCATCGGCCAGATGAGCTGGTTCATTCCACTCATAGCTAAAGGAGGGAGAAGGGAAAGCAGTGCTGTGTACAGTGACAGGAGGGGTGCCTTTTCATTCACTGCTTGCCAGCTGGTGGTGCGATGACCAGACAACCTAGCTCCCAGCAGACAGATCTCTCCACTCCTTCTGGGGCTGTGAGTGCCTTGTCTTTCTTTCCTAAATGTTGTTTCTTTATTTCGGCTGCACTGGGTCTTCAGTGCTGGGCACAGACTTTCTCTAGCTGTAGTGAATGGGAGCTACTCTAGTTGCGGTGCATGGGCTTCTCATTGTGGTGCCTTCTCTTGTTGTAGGGCATGGGTTCCAGGGTGTGTGGCCTTCAGTAGCTGGAACACTTGGGCTTTGTTGCCCCATGACATGTGGAATCTTCCCAGACCAGATATAGAACTCCTGGATTCCTAACCACTGAACCACCAGCTAAGTCTGACAACGTGATCATCTTTGTTAATTTGGATCATCCTCTCAGTTAGGGTTAGGGTTAGAGTTAAGCCTCGGCTTCAGGAGTCGCAGCACATGAGTCCTAGAGGCGCAGGCTTCAGCAGCTGGGGTGCATGGGCTTAGTGGTTCCATGGCACGTGGGATATTAGTTCCCAGACCAGGGGTCAGACCTGCGTCCCCTGCATTGGCAGGCAGATTCCTAACTCCTGGACAACCAGGGAAGTCCCTGCCTTGTCTTTCTTGCAGTCTTGTAAGTAATTTCTATTCTGTCCCCTGCTCTCTTTTCTTCATTGCAGCCCTCTCTGGTCTACAGAAAGCTGACAACTCCTTTGCTGGGTGGATATAAATGCTAGTGGATCTCTGTCTAGTTGTTCTCTGGTACAGCCCCCACCACTGCCTTGTCTTGGACCTCCCGTGCATTTGCATCTAGCCCAGACCCTGAGATGACTCAATTTACACTGGTGACCTCAGCGTTACATATCCCGTGAATCCTAACAACTTTCCCTGGGATATCCATCAAGTCCAGTCAATAGAATGTTTTTACCATTCCTGGTGATCTAGTGGTTAGGTCTTGGCACTCTTGATAGAATGTTTTCAGGTATAAGGTAGAAAAAAGAACAGTTCTCATCAAACATGATCTCTCTTTGGTAATTCATTTCTTTTGGGTTGTCGTGAAAACTGTGGAAGACAAAGGTTGCAAACTGCTGACCCGTGATCCAGACCTAACCTAAAGCCTTATTTTGTCTGGAAAATGCAAGTTAAAATTTTTTAATTGGTTGCCAACATTTTAAAATAGAGTGATTTCTTTTTTATGTTTTCAAAGTATCGTTGATGTATAATATTATATTAGTTGCAGGTGTACAGCATAGTGAGTCAATATTTTTATAGATTATACTCCATTTAAAGTTATTACAAAATATTGGCTATATTCCCTGTACTGTACAATATGTCCTTGTCTCCTGTTTATTTTATAAGGAGGACTTTGTACATCTTAATCTTCTACCCCAACTTGCCCCTCCCCCACCCCTCTTTCCATTGATGACCACTCGTTTGTTTTCTGTATCTGAGAGTCCGCTTCTGTTTTGTTATTTTATTTGTTTGCTTTGTAAGATAGGGTGATGTCATATAACAAGTTTCATATAACAGTTGATTCTCAGATCAACTGTTCTGGAAAGAGCAGGCCTGCATTCCCACATAGCAGCCTCAATGAAGCTGAGCATAGCTGCTACCTTTGGACTGAGATCCATTTCTAGTTTCCTGCATCTTTGCTGCCTCGACTGTCCTGCACCCATTGTATTTCACCCACTTGTGTTCTCTGGCCCTTGAGATGACACCCATTGACTCCTCCAAGGCTCATAATTATCAAGAAGGAAATGGCAACCCACTGCAGTATTCTTGCCTGGAGAATCCCATGGACAGAGGAGCCTGAACGGGCTACAGTCCACGGGGTCGCAAAGAGTCAGATACAACTGAGTGACTTCACTTCACTTCACTTCACTTCTGTGAGCCTAGCAGTGTGACTTAGAATGTTTACTCTAAAAAGTCTCTCATGGAAACAACCTAGATGTCCATCAGCAGGTGAATGGATAAGAAAGCTGTGGTACATATACACAATGGAGTATTACTCAGCCATTAAAAAGAATACATTTGAATCAGGTCTAATGAGGTGGATGAAACTGGAGCCTATTATACAGAGTGAAGTAAGCCAGAAAGAAAAACACCAATGGCATTGAAACATGTAAAAAAAAAATAATAAAAATAAAAATAAATAAAAAAAAGAAAAAAGAAAAACACCAATACAGTATACTAACACATATATATGGAATTTAGAAAGATGGTAATGATAACCCTCTATATAAGACAGCAAAAGAGATGCAGATGTATAGAACGGACTTTTAGAGTCTGTGGGAGAGGGAGAGGGTGGGACGATTTGGGAGAATGGCATTTAAACATGTATACTATCAGGTAAGAAACGAATCGCCAGTCTGTGTTCGATACAGGATACAGGATGCTTGGGGCTGGTGCACAGGATGATCCAGAGAGATGATATGGGGTGGGAGTTGGGAGGGGGATTCAAGATTGGGAACTCATGTACACCCGTGGCTGATTCATGTCAATGTATGGCAAAACCAATACAGTATTGTAAAGCAAAATAAAGTAAAAATTAAAATTAAAAAATTAAAAAAAATAAAAGTCTCTCAGCCTAAAGGAATGTACATTCATTACCAGTGAAACTGCATGACAAGAAATGAAAAGGACGTTCTTAAAGCAGAACAGATAAGATAATGAGGGAAATGTGGACCTATGTGTAAAAATGAAGATTGCTAGGAATAGTTGAAATGTAGGGCAATATAAATTTAATTTTTAATCACTCCAAAAATTTGTTGATTTGTTGACCTTTGTCGATTTATGGCTACACTGCAGCTTGTGGAATGGGCAGTGAAAGAGTCAAGCCCTAATGCCTGGACAACCAGGGAATTCTCTACTGGCCTTTTACAGAAGAAATAGTTGTAAGGTTTTGCGTGTTTAAGTTAGATGCATAGCAACAGTAGAATAAAAGATGGGAGGGAAGAATTGGGATGAGGGCTGTTTTCAGGTGGTTATAGTCTGTGTGATGTTGCATTGAATTCTTGGAAATCTGGGAAATCGTAGTCAAAATGCTGAAATTTCAAGGTAAAGAGAAATCAGGAAGGCAGACAGAAATAAAAGGAAATCTTATACAGAAAAAAAAAAAGCCATAACCATTTGAAAACAAAAGTTAGAAACACAGTCTTCAAATATTGTTTCCTACCCCTCAGCTGATTTTTTTTTAAAATTAAAGTATAGTTGATTTATAGTGTTGTATTAGTTTCTGGTGTATAGCAAACTGACTCAGTGATACATATTGTTGTTTAGCTGCTAAGCGTGTTCCACTCTCTTGCAACCCCATGGTCTGTAGCTGGCCAGGCTCCTCTGTCCGTGGGATTTCCCAGGCAAGAATACTGAAGTGGGTTGCCATTTCCTTCTCCAGGGGATCTTTCTGACCCAAGGATTGAACCCAAGTCTCCTGGATTGGCAGGCAAATTCTTTTCCACTGAGCCACCAGGGAAGCCCTATGTATATATGCACCCACACATTCTTTTTTAATATTCTTTTCCATTTTGCTTTATCACAGGGTATTAAATACAGTTCCCTGTACTCTACAGTAGGACCTTGTTGTTTATACAGTCTATCTATATATAAGAGTTTACATCTACTAACCCCAAACTCCCAAACCAACCTTCACCTCCTCCCTTCCCCTTTGTTCTCTGTGCCTGTGAGTCTGTTTCTGTTTCATAAGCAGATTAATGTGTGTCATATTTTAGATTCCACGTATAAGTGATATCATATGGTATTTGTCTTTGTCTAATTTACTTCACTTCGTATGATAATCTCTAAGTCCGTCTGTGTTGCTGCAAATGGCATTGTTTTATTCTTTTTTATGACTGAGTAGTATTCCACTGTAAAATATGCAGCATCTTCTTATTCCATTTCATCTGTCGCTGGTCACTTAGGTTATTTCCATATCTTGGCTCTGAACATAATGGTGCATAAACTAGAATCAGAGTTTTCTCTGGACATGTGCCCAGGAGCAGGATTGCTGGATCATACGGTAACTTTACTTGTAGTTTTTTAAGGAACTTCCATATTGTTCTCCATAGTGGCTGCACCAGTTTACATTACCACCAACAGTGTAGGAGGGGTCCCTTTTCCTCACACTCTCTCCAGCATTCAAATATTGTTTTATCTGAGCTAGTATGCAAAAGGATGGAATGAGGAAGACTGCATAGATAAAGGCAAGAGTATTGGCTATGTTCTGGGCCTTAAGGTGGACAATGGCCTCTTAGGTCTATAATGCTTCATAGCATCACAAGAAAAATACCTGCATTCTTTTACATATATTAACTATTATATTAAAATTTTGGAAATTACTTAATTTCATATTTCCTACCAAGAAAATATAATCTGTATCTGGAAAAGTAGATTCTGAGGAAAATGGGGTTAGTTCTATCAGCCATTGCAAAAAGGAAAAACACCTGAAATCTGAGTCTCAGGCTGCAAGCGTCTGGTTACAGACTCATCAAAGATGATCCTGACACCCATAGCTTTTAAAAACCAAGTGGCCTTGGGGGAGAGGGTTGTGTTGTCTCTTGTGATGCTTTAAAAAATGTGTGCGTGTCTGTCTACGTCTCTCCTGGAGGGGTGAGAACATCTTTATGTACACTTTCTAATTTTTCATAGAATCCGAAAATTGTATTTGAGGATATTATCCCTGAGCCAGGTCATTGCTCTAAATCTTCTTGGCACCCAGAGGAAACAACCAGCTAGCTCTTTATTTAAATTAGGTGGTCACACTGTCTGGCCCTCAGAATCACATGGAAGGCAGGAAGATGTGGGCTACAGATAGAACTGGTTTAATGAAGGATTTTGGAATAATGGAGTGGGTCTACTGTCTGAACCTCGATTGAATGGCACACCTTTGAGGTTAATTGGATGAATCATACATATTTTCTTCCTGTTTTTAATCACAAATGCAGGGGGGAAGACACCATGTCCGAAATAAAATGTGTTCTTCCTTCGAGCCCATTCTAGTTTGAAGCCATTGATTATGTTTGTGTTTTTACAGGGCCTGAGAGAACCAAACAGTCAAATAAACCCGAATACCAACAGAACACAGAAGTCATTGTTCTGAGGTTGGCTGTGAATTTACAAGTGTTCTTCCACTTTAAACGAGAGTAAGGCCCTAAATTGTCACTAATTAGTTGTCACTTCAGGCAAGACCTACATATCACGGTTTTCACTTATTGAATTCAGCAGTCACTTACTCAGTCCAGAGGTGATACATGCTCAATAGATGTGTGCACAGTACTATGCCAAGTTATACAAATGGGAGCCAGTTATTATGCTCAAATACTTCACAACCAGCAGAGAAGACAGCAAGGTAAACCATTAAAACAAAATCCCTTGATTCTCACATCTCTTTTATTCCTCCATAGCACTTTCTCAATGTGCAACGTACTTTACCTGGCTGTTTACCTGTTTGGTGTCCATTGTCCCATCAGGCTCTAAGCTCCAGGAGGGCAGGACCACCTCTGTTTGGCCTTCAATTGCATCTTTGGATCCCCTGCCATAGTAGCCCCTTGGAGAGAAATGGAAAACGTCCTGCCACATTAGTAAACAAGTATGTCACAGTCATAAACAATTATAGCCAACAAGCATGGTGAGTTGGTGAGCCCTGAGAGAGTTCAGGAAGGAACGAAGGATACCTGCCATTTAGCAGCCATCAGACTGCAGCCACTCTCTACAGTGAGCCCTGAAGGAATTCAGAATACAAAACAGGATACTGACCCCAGATTGCTGAGGTGCATATCACAGGAGTGATCTCAGGGAGATCAGACTCTTGCATATTCCTATACATAGAAAAGTGCTAAATTCCTTAACTTGGGTTATCTGGTTTTCTAATTAACAATAATCATCTGATGTTCAGACTACCTGCTCTTTGTTGCAAAACTTCTCGAGGGGAAAGGAGTAGTTAGGGAGTTTGGGCAGGTCATCTACACAATGCTGTATTCAAAACAGATAACCTACAAGGGTCTACTGTATAGCACATGGAACTCCACTCACTGTTCTGTGCCAGCCTGGATGGGAGTAGGGGTTAGAGGAGAATGGATACATGCCTATGTATGGCTGAGCCCCTTAGCTGTTCACCTGAAACTACCACAATATTGTTAATTGACTATACCCCAATACAAAACAAGAAGTTTAAAGTTTGAAAAAGAAAAAAAAATTTCTGTATAACCTAGCTCCCCACTTGCCTCCTCAGAGCAGTTTCTCCGAGATATTTGAAATGCTGTCTTCCAGGCTGCAGTCCTCATTTTGCCCCAAATAAAACTTAACTTGCAACTCTCACATTATGAAAAAAAAGTTTCAATATGGTGTGCATATGTACTAAGCTGCTCCAGTTATGTCCAACTCTTTGTGACCCTATGGACTGTAGCCTGCCAGACTTCTCTGTCCCTGGGGTTATCCAGGCAAGAATACAGGAGTAGGTTGCCATGTCCTTCTCCAGGGGATCTTCCTGACCCAGGGATTGAACCCGTGTCTCTTATGTCTCCTGCATTGGCAGACAGCTTTTTACCACTAGCGCTGCCCAACATATGTTGCCTAATGGAAGTGCTCAGAAAGCCCAGAGGGTTTTACATAAGTCAACCTGGGGAGTCAAGGATAACGTTCAAAAGAAGTGCTGCTTGGGCTGTATCTTCAAGGATGTGTGGGAGTTTCCCAGTGTGGCAAAGTGAGAAAAGGTTTTTTCAAGGTCACTGATACAGCATGTGTTCTAGGCCATATATGGAAGAGTGCTGCCTCACCTGCTTTTCAAAATCTGCTGTTTAAGATTCTTTCCAACTCTAACATACCATAATCTTGATCCTAACACAACACAGTGGACATGGGTTTGGGTGGACTCCGGGAGTTGGTGATGGACAGGGAGGCCTGGTATGCTGCAGTTCATGGGGTCGCAAAGAGTCGGACATGACTGAGTGACTGAACTAAACATGGTAATTTCTGTTTCCATGACTACATTTTATATAACTTATTTTTCAGTCACTATAGAGCATCAGGTTACTCCAACATTATGGTACCTTATGTAAGAAGATGGGTATGTTCGTGATCACACATGTATTAAGGTTATTTTTTCTTCTTTCTATTATAATGTTTATAATTTTACAATTTTATAATTGAAATATTTCAGGGAATTCTTTTAGACTGACATTTGAGTATCAGTAAACAAGAACCATTTGAGAACCACTGTAAAGAAATGGCACTAGAATTTGAAGGAAAGAACCTAGCTATATAACTCAGAAGTTTCAGCTAATGTATTTGATTCATAATCTTGAGCCTATGATAATGAAAGGGACTTCTTTAAGCTCAGGTTATGAGTCAGGCAGATGTGCTTAATGAAACCACCCTATAGAGAAAGTATATTTTATGTCCATTTTACAGATGAGGAAACTGTCCATCAAAGATTTAAGTAACTCATCCAAGATCAAACAGTAAGGAAGTGATGGGGATAATATCAAAACCAATGTGTTTGTTCCCGAAGCCCTTGTAGGTGTAGAGTATAGACCAGTGTTTCCATACTGTTGGCAATCCTTGGATCCCATCCTGCAGGGAATACATAGTGGTGGTATTTTCTTTGGATAGACCAATTTGAGACACTTTAAACAGCTTGTTGTCCTGCAAGACTTAACAGAACCTTTAATATGCTTAGGAACATTGTAACTTCCCAAAGTGGAAAACAGCACGTGTTTATTGGGTTGGCCAAAATGTTTGTTCAGGTTTAGCCACAAGCTCTTAAAGACAAATTGGAATGAACTTTTTGACCTACCCAATACTTCGCAAAATTTTTAACCATAGGACACTTAAATTTTTTTTTTTTTAATCCTGATGGCAGTCTTCCTGATTGCTTCTCAGAATTGAGTTCAGGAACATGAGTTGAGCAATATTAACATAAATAATCAATACTACTTCACACACCTCAAGGATCCCTTTTAGTTTGAGTTCAGCTCCAAATATGTCTTCCTGAACCACCTATAAATTTACACCATGTTCTCTTAATGTCCTTGGTTTTCTTCCATGTTTGTTTCTCTCTATATTGAATTCCCTCTCTTTACCCCACCTTACCAGGTCTTCCTGGAAAACCACTTTGACTTGGTCCCTTTTCTGCTGAGTTTCCCCTGAGTCCCTTAGGCCAACCTGGCCACTGGCTTTTCTATACTGCTGGGATCTCTTATCCCTTAGAATTGTAATATTTTCTTTACTTTCTGCCAATCCACTGGATAGTAATTGCACTGGTGTCAGGGACGGGGTCTTTTTATATATAAATCTCTGCAACCTAACACAGTGATGGTGTAGAGCAGGCACTCAACTCATGTTGGATGCATGGATGGATGGACAGGAGAGTGAGCAAGTGAATGAGCTGACCAGCCTCACTGGTTTAGGAATGTATGCATTAGAAGAGTTTTACTCTCTGGACTAGAGCCAGCTGGTGGAAAGTCTTCCCCTCCAGGCTTTGAAGTTTTTACTTTTTCATGTAGGCAGTGTGAAGCCTTTAAAATATTTTGAGTGGAAAATTTAAATACGATATTAAAATGGCATTCAAATAAGATGAATCGGGGAGGCCAGTCTGAAGACAAGAGGTCTGTAAAGAAGTGCTGCAATATCCCAGGCATTATGTGATGAGGGAAAGCTAGCTCTCATTGCTTATTTATAGGACTGGCTTGAGACAGATGATGAGGTGAGAGTTTGAAATATATTTCAAAAAGCAGATATCATTATGGAGCAATGTAAGGGACACAGAGATGAAAAATACATACTCCTTGCTCTCAGAAATCTCATAGGGGAGATAACCCAAGATGCACAGAAATAATAAACTATGAAAACTGTAAGGATGTTCTCAAGGTAGTAGGACCAAGAAAGGTGGGAGAATTAGAGAAACCATGGAAATTCTAAATTAGAAAGTCTGGGAATATCTAACAAAGGAAGGGAGGACTTGAGAATGGCCTCAAGAGGTGGATGGAATTGAGCTCTTGGTGGACACCAAGAAGGGCCCCTAGCTGGTGACTCTCAGCCAGTGTTCATGGTCCAGGCTGGTTCTCACCTTCCCGGGGACATGCACTTTCTGCCTGGGAAGGTGAGGGGTGTCTTTGTCCCCCATACCTTCTTCTTCAAGAATTTCAGGTCTAGGGCCAACTGTCCCTCCAGGTTTTCCCTTTCTGGTGCCTGTATGCAAAAGCAAACAAAGAAGCAAAAACCTTGACATGCCTCACTCTACTGGTGAGAAAGCAGCCTGCATACACCACTGCCTTTTCTTGGCTGCGCTGGGTCTTCACTGATGCACGCTGGCTTTCTCTAGTTGCAGTGAGCAGGGGGCTTCTCACTGTGGTGGCTTCTCCTGTTGTGCAGCACTGGCTCTAGGCATGCAGGCTTCAGTAGCTGTGGTGCACAGGCTTAGCTGTGGGCTTAGTTGCCTGAGGTATGTGAGATCTTCCCAGACCAGGAATCAAACCTGTGTCCCCTGAATTGGCAGGCAGATTCTAAACCACTAGACCACCATGGAAGTCCCACACCATTTCCTTTAATCAGCAGAAATTCTAAAAGACTGAGTTCGTGTTCCCATTTTGCAGATGAAACAACTTAGGGTTCATAGATATTAATATCTTTGTTCAATTTCAGTCTTGGATCAGCTTAATATTGAGAAGCCTTGATTCACACCCCTGATTCACCCAGATATGCCATTTCATGGAGAGCAGTCTGACACTTAGGGAAGTCTTCAGCTGGACAGGGATGACAAGAGACATTTTTTTCTCACAGAGCTTCATGAAAATGATTCACCCAGGCAGCACACATGGGCATCTTTAGTGTTTCATTATTGGTAAGGATGAATGGTAGGCGCCTATGTCTTTGTACTTTACAAAGCACTCGTCTATGCATTATTCAATTTGATTCTTATGCTAACCCTATTTTCTAGATAAGTTAGAGATTATTATCCGTATTTTGTAAGTGAAGAATCTGGAGCCAAAGGAGGACTCAAAGAGAAACCTTTTGCAACACATACAATTAACCTGAAATGCATTTGCTCTCAAGGAATGGATTTTGTTTATTTCCTCAGCTGAAACACTGGCGCTAGGTCATTCCTGACCCTCTGATATTTTGAGTAATTCCCCAGCTAGAGGAGCTTTCAGAAGCTAGATGGCAGAATCTTTAAGAGTTTCTCTAAGACTTAGCCTAGGAAGGCAAGGAGTACCTCTGAGTGACTTACTGCTGGAATTTGGAGCTAATGGAAGCCAGCCTTGATGCCCAGCCAGGCAAGCCCTCCATTGCTCTTTTTTCTTCATCCCTTCACCTCTTTCCTCCTGGTGGGAAGCAGCAACCAACCAGGGTGAGCAGGTAGCCCTGGGGGTCGGGTGCACATCTGGTCCAAGCATCAGGCTTTAATGGGAAATACTCTTTGGAGCCTCATCTGCGAATGTTTGTGCTGGACGCTGCACCCAGCCTCCACTTTATAGGTGTTGGCTCGCCACCAGCTTAGCACCCCAAGCCTTCGCTCTGAGGACTTCTGGCGTGGTTGCACCCTTGGCTCAGCTCGTCAGGCCCGTCTGAGCCAAAAGAGCTGAGTCTGTGAGAATCCCACGTGTAGATTGTTTTTACATCGTGGTGTCCTGGAACCCAACGCTGCAAAACACACCTCAGAGCTGCCAGATCCAGGGTGAAGACCATAACAGAATCACTGGACACCGGATTCCCAGACCCAGAGGGTAATCCCCACCCAAGCCACTGCATCCCCAGCCGGACTCTTTGCTTCTTGGGTTGCACCAACACAGCTTCCATTCTGCCAAATTCTTGGGTTCGTACGGTCCTGCCAAGGTCAGCAGGAACTCAGTTAATCTGCTGGGTGAGTCCTAGCTGGGAAGTAGCCAGAACTGGGGGGTGGAGAGGGAAGCAAATCATTTAAAAAAAACTCCCTACCCTGCATTACAGACGGAAACGCCTCAAGCCACATTTCTGACATCAAACGCAAACAGGCACCTCTTTTGCGTGGGTGGTTTCTCTATTCATAAGTGGCCGCAGGTATAACAGTTGTAACCACGTTAAAAAGAAAAACAGCTTTTTTGAAACACTTGAGAACCTGAGCTCCTAAAGCAACCAGACGTTCAAATTATGAACTGAGAGTGTTTGCTGGGCCAGTTCCATCAGGATTTTGCGCCCAGCGGAAAGTCTCAAGTTTAACACTAGGGGCCTTGGCTTGTCAGGACCTTCTGGAATCTATGGTTAACCAATGCTTCTCTGCTCAACCACTCAAGCCTTTCGATTGAGCCCTTTCAACTCGGGTAGCTTTTCAAAGAGGCAAAAAAATCTCTACTAGAGGTTGTCTCTGACCACAGCATGCGGAACCAACAGCTCAGAGGTTCCACTGACCACTGTCTGCTGTGATTTGGTGAAGCCCCTTCATGTGTGTGCAAGACCAAACATCAGCAATGCCCTGGACTTCATTCTTACTTCACCAGGGCTGAATGTCTTGAAAAATCCCTTTTTATAAATCTAAGAGTGAGGGAAGAGTCTACTTTGGCTAAAGGCAGGAAGGATAATGTGTACAAAAAGGCCCTCTGATTTAGTGAGTCATTCATATCTCAGTAATATCATCCTTTTCTTCTAGGCAGAATTTTAATCAGAGGTGAACCTTATTCACAGGAAAAGTCATCTCATTTTTCATCTGTGCACCCACCTGCTGAGAAATACTTGGGATTTTCTCTCTGCCCAGTGCCTGGGGTTCTTCTAATCAGAGCCAGAGAGCTGAAAGTTGTATAATCATTACTTTTATTGATATTAATACATCTCAGTGTTCTGGAAATATCAGGTTCTTCTGCCTCTTGGGGATGGCTACTAAGGTGATGTAGAAATGAAGGACACCCCCAACTCATCTTGAAAACCTAAAGGATGTGACTGACAATGAATAGGAATCAGGTGAGTGATGAGCATTATCACTTGGATTGAATGTCACCCCTGACGCTGAGGTGAATTCTCAGGGCGGATGGCTTGTCCCCAGAGTGATGTCAGGATCTCTGTGCATTTGAAACGTAAAATATAAGCAATCCACGAATTCCTTGGCTGACGCGATTCCAGGCAAACGTGTGGAGTTGACAAGTTATTTATCAAAGTGTAGGGCCTGGTTTTAGTTTCAATCAGGAACCAAAATATAGAGTTCGTGCTTGCAGTCCCCAAATGACACAGTCACGGTTCACTGGAGCCAGGAAGAGCTTTGAAGATCAACTTGATGAGTTTTGGGGGTTCGCTCAGGTTCACTCAGCAAGACGAATGACAAAGCTGAGACTGGGACCCGATTTTCCTGGCTTCAAGTCTGATTTTCTTTCCTGAATCTCCCAGCCAATACATACTCATCAGTATATCCTGTCACACCCAGATCACATCAACTGGGCATTCTGTTTTCAGCTTTTTTCTGTTTGGAAAATTTTGGATGCAGGTAACAAAAAATCTGTATTACTTAGCAAAAAGGGAATATGTTGGGAAAGTTTTGTTGTTTAGTCACTCAGTCGTGTCCAACTCTTTGCAACCCCGTGGACTATAGCCCTTGAGGCTCCTCTGTCCATGGAATTTTCCAGGCAAGAATACTGGCATGGGTTATTGGTAGGGTTCAAAATTCATAGAAAAGCTAATGAAACAGGCTGAGCAAAAAGGGGAATAAAATGGGACTTTCCTGGTGATCCAGTGGCTAAGACTCCATGCACCTAGTGGAGGGGGCCTGGTTCAATCCCTGATCAGGGAACTAGATCCCACATGCCACAGCTAAAAGTTTGCAGGCCTCAACTAAAGATCCCACATGCCACAGCTAAGACCTGGCACAGTCAAATGTATAAATAAATACTACTCTTAAAGTAAGGGTAGCTTCCGGGGGAAGGCAGGCTAGATAACAGCATAATTGACAGTATTAGCTGAGGGAGGCAGCTAGAATGAACAAGCCCATTTTTGTTCCTGTTGTTTTTGAACTCCACTCAAGAACTCCACTCAAAGTTTTCTGGAGAGACTCTGATCTCCAGATTCAGCTCATTCAGTGGTATTTCAGGCTAAGTAAACATTGTTTGGGATGAGCCAGCTCAAGCATTTGGTGGATTGGATACCCTGGAGGGAGGGTACAGTTGGTCCAGCTTGGATTACCTGCCCTGTTAGGTGAGGATGCTGAACAGCCCACACCAGCAAATGTCCTGCATGTAGACATGGCTAGTGTTCACCAAGATTTCCTGATCTTGAATTTTAACACATGAGAGGAATACCTTTCCCATGCCCTGGAAGTTAGGCATGGCCACATGGCTTGATTTAGCAAATGAAACTTAAGCAGAATCAGTGTGCGTTGCTTCTGGAATGAACACATTTAAGAGCCATTAGGTGACTCTGCACGTGTTCCCCCAACCACAGCAAACCCTTGGGCCTTGTGTCCACATGGCAGCATCATAAACTAATGGAACCTCTGTCTCTGAGGGACAGTCATTGACGGTCTTTGGCATGTTACAGCAGCATGACCCAGATTCTCCTAAACAATGCGTCCACTTATGAGTTAAAAAGAGCATTCATATAAGGGAACCCAGTGATATCAGAGGTCCACCATGTAACTTGGGGAGAAATCTGACTTGCAGCTTGAAGTACCATCAGCAGACATAAAGTTGGGGTGGCCTGTATTTATCCCAATCCTTTTCTGATGAGTGTCTGCCCAACTTCATCCCATCAGTCTGAGATGCACAGATTGAGCTGATTATTATGGGGCAATGAAGGTAATATGCCTAAGATGTCAGACACAAAATACCCACTTGAGCAGCCAGCATAGGTTCTTTTTGTTTGTTTGGTTTTGTTTTGCTCTTTGTTTTTTAATCAGCAAGTGTTTGTGTAAAGGAGGAATCAATGGTGTGTTTGTATGAGAAGCATTTCTCTGTCCTTACAACATGACTTCATCTCAAGGAAGTTAGGTCTGACAGGTAAAGCTAGTTTAACACAATGGGAACATTAAAATTAAATATCATATAACAATAAGATTATGATTATATAATCCTAAGGTTTTATGTCCAGAAAGGAAACAGGAAGATGCATAAAAGTATGACTAGAAGTTGTTATCCGTTTCTCTGTCAACAGACATTTAGGTTGCTTCCATGTCTTGACTGTGTAAACAGTGCTGTGATGAACATTGGGGTGCATGTATCCTTTGGAACCACGGTGTTCTGCAGATACATACCTAGGAGCGGAATTGCTGGATCATATGGTAGTGCTATTCTTAGTTTTTTAAGGAACCTCCATCCTGTTTTCCATAGTGGCTATACCAATTTACATTCCTACCAACAGTATGGATGGGTTTTCCCTTTTCTCCAAACTCTCTCCAGCATTTATTGTTTGTAGACATTTTGATGATGCCTACTCTACACATCTTTGTTAATCAACTATATCCCAATGTAAAATAAAAATTAGAAAAAATGAAGTTGCTGGATCCCATAAGGGACATCCCTAGATGATATAGATATGGATTTTCCCTGATGTGTCCTGGATCAAAAGGCCCGGTTAATTCATTGGTACAGGGACTGGTGGTGAACACTTGTGACTTGGCATTGTCAGCTCAAGCAGGCCGAGTTGACCACTTATTAGAGCCCCTGGCTCCATTTCCTTTCTGAATGCTGAATGAGGAGGATATTTCTGTGCTTGTCTTACCCCACTTTTTTTTTTTTTTTTTAAGAAATTCAGTCAAGACTTTATGAGGGCCCTGCTGCAGCAGGAGGGGCCTGAGGACAAGCAACAGGTTCCCTTGCTCACTTGCTCCCCGAGGGCGGCAAGCTTGTTCTTTATAGGGGAGGAGGGTTGGGGTATGTTCAGGGGTCTGGCTAGAGGGGTGGCTTAGGTGGTTTGCCCACCCCTTAGGTGGTGTGAGTACAGGGGGCAGGCTTTTGCTCCTGGCTCTTCAGAAGTGGCAGTTCAGCTCTTTTTTTTGGTCTTCTTGTATCTTTTGTCCAAAATCTGCCCCAACTGTGCGCACACAATTATTTTTAGTTCCGTTTAGTTTCTTTGTGTTTTGTTGCTGGAGGAGAGTTTCTGGAGGAGAGGTGTGTCCAGGTGCAAACACTGCAGCCTTGCAGCACAGGGTTCTAGTCCCAGTTGGACTCATTCCCCACTGAGAGACTCTACAACCTTATTCTTAAGGTATAATGTCCTAACCCTTCTTCTTGAGGATGTGGTCAAGACACCAAACAGGGACAGGAGAGAGAGGAGTGTTTTGGATCAAAGCAGCCTAGTTATTCGTTGTTCAGTGCATTTCATGGTGTCCTTTGCTATTGTCTGCTCTTCCCCTAAATCTGAGAATGTTGAAAATTAAAGCAAAGTAATTTTTGTCTTCCATCCCTGGAGCTTCCCTACTTCCCAGGTCACCTTTAGGTTTGGTCTTTCTCCAGGAACCTCAGTATCTTTTCAATATGAACTTTTTGATTTATGTTCTGTCTTCCTTTGGCATTGGAAATAGCTATTCTCTTACACTCTGTGATTGAGTCTAAATTGGAAGAAAGGTAATTCCAAAATAAAACAATGTGATTTTTTAAAAAATTATAGGGTGTAAGTATAGAAGTGTCCCAGTTTGCAACATTTGAAGCTTAAATTAGTGGGAGGCAAGGGCCCAAAATGGGATAATTTGGGGTGGAGGTTGAGAGCAATGAGAGTCAGTGAATGAGAGGGAGGATTAAATATGAGTTCATTGTGGATGTAAAATGAGAAGTCAAGAAAAATCTTGTGTCCTAAGGGTTACAGAACCAAGTAAAAATGACTAGGACAGGGACTTCCCTGGAGGTTCAGTGCTTAAGACTCCTTGCTCCCAATGCAGTAAGTGCTGATTTGATCCCTGGTAGGAGAAGGCAGTGGCACCCCACTGCAGTACTCTTGCCTGGAGAATCCCATGGACAGAGGAACCTGGTAGGCTACAGTCCACGGGGTCCCGAAGAGTCAGACACGACTGAGCGACTTCACTTTCACTTTTCACTTTCATGCATTGGAGAAGGAAATGGCAACCCCCTCTAGTGTTCTTGCCTGGAGAATCCCAGGGACGGGGGAGCCTGGTGGGCTGCTGTCTATGGGATCGCACAGAGTCGGACACGACTGAAGTGACTTAGTAGCAGCAGCAGGGGAACTTAAGATTTCACATGCCACATGAGTGGCCAAAATAAGTAAAACAGATGTCAAAAGATGATTAGAGTAATAGTTTGAAGTCTATATCTAAAATCCACAGTAATCTGCTGTGGGAACATTTCTGATTTGATAGAGTAATCTTTCATACTCACATGCATACTCATGCACATACATTTTTTATTACTCTTTTATCTCTGGGGACAAGATATCATCAGACCTAACACTTTTGAATACAAAATATGAGCATGACAAGTCATCTTAGAGACTGGTAGGAGAACTAGCTTTGTGTACTCTATGCATTACAAATACCAGCTCTAAAATGGGAATTGAGCTGTTTTCACCTTTCAGAGATATCTGCATCTGAGAATCCACAGAGTGCTAACCTTTATGCCTCTCACATAATAAGGGCTTCATATGGGTCGATTACTACTGTTATGATGAATCGTCTAATTCTCAGCAAGACCTGGTAAAGTAAGTGTTACTGCTTTTCAGACGTGAGGGAACTGAGGCCCAGAAGTTAAGCATTTTGCCCCCAAAATCACATGATATAAGAACTGAAATTAGAGTTCAGGTCTCTTTTTCCTGACTCCAAACCAGGTTCCTACCCACTATATTATTCTGCTGATATCGAAGCCCCGCCTGGTGTTCTTCATAGTTTATGCATGGAGAATCACTGACCTTTGAAAGCGAGAAAAAAGAATGTTACCATTCAAACCCTACCTCCCCCAATTTATCATTTTGCTTTGCCATGCAAGAATGTGTGAACATGACTTTACAGAGAGGAAAGTGCACTGTTCTATGGACCGTTGTGATGAAATACATCAAGACTTCATTTAACTGGGTTTTTTTTTAAAACCTCATTTCTGTTTAGAAATAAATTGATTTAGCATTTTGCACAGTGCCTCCCTGGACCATACTTTATGAAGTGGAACAATCACTTAAATGTTCAATTAGTCTACGCAGCAAAGGCCAGAGGAAGCACACACACAAACCACATCCAGAGCACAGCTCCCGCTCCACAGCCAGCAGGGCCCCCCCCCAGGGTGGAAGCCTCAGGCCCTGCCCTGCAGCCCCACCACCTGAACCAGGCAGGACACCTCCCCATCCAAATGCATGAAGGCAGTAAGTGGAGCAGAGCCATGGGCTTCAACAGTCCATGCAGCCTATATCCAGAGAAAACTGTGATCTGAAAGGGTACACGCACCCCACTGTTCACAGCAGCACTGCTCACAAAAGCCAGCACGTGGGAGCCCCTAAATGTCCATTGATGGAGGGACGGGTAAAGAAGACGTGGCACATATATACAACGGACTATTACTCAACCATAGAAAGGATGAAATAATGTCATTTGCAGCAACATAGATGGCCCTAAAGATGATCATACTAAGTCAGTCACAGAGAAAGACAAATATCCTAGGGTATCACGTGTATGTGAAATCCAATTGAAATAAGTAGAAAGAAAAGAAGCAAATGAGCTGATTTACAAAACAGAAACAGACTTACAGATATCAGAAACAAACTTATGGCTACCAATGTGGCGAGGGGAAGAATAAGTCATGAGCTGGGGATGAATACATGCACACCCCTGTATATAAGATAGAGAACCAACAAGGAGCTACTTGTATAGCACAGCGAACTCAACACTCTGTGATAATTTATATGAGAAAAGAATCTAAAAAGAAGATATGTATATGTATAATGGAGTCACTTCGCTGTACACTGGAAGCTAGCCCAACATTGAAAACTGACTATACTAAAAAAAAAGAAAAATAAGATACATGCTGCCATGTCTTTCCCCCAAAGAGACACTGCACCTGTTTACTACCTGAGCAACAGCTGTCACTTGGGCTGCTGCCAGTCTCACCTCCTTCCCTTCTTTTTTACTCTGTAATTAGAGCCCACACCCTAACTCTGTCTCAGTGTCATATGTATTTCCTTCATCACACTCGATGGAAGCGTGCCTTATTTTGTCTGCTTGCCTGCCTTAAGGAGCAGACGGAGTGCTTTTATCTTGTTTCCAGTCTCCCTTGCTACACTGTCAGCTCCCTGGTGCTAGAATGCATCAATCTTGTTACCACTGGATTCACAGCATTGATGCAGGGCCTGGTCTAAAGCTCCTGTTCTCTATTATTTGCTGAGCCAAAGCTCTTCCATCCAGCTAAACTGCCTTCTTTGCTGTCTTCTTGCCTTCTGACTAAAATAATTTTATTGTTTTCTGTTTTTAATTTTATTGCGGTAAAAAGACTTAGCATGAGATTTACCCTGTTAACAGATTTCAAGTGTACGATACTTGATTGTTGACTCCAAGATCATTGTTGGACAGCATATCTTTAAAGCTTCTTCATCTTGCTTAACTGAAACTTGATACCCATTGATCTTAACATCATTGGGACCTGGGCTTTGTATTCCTCCTTGAGTTCTGAACCCCGTAAACAGTTCCCCACACATTCCAAGCCTCTGGCTCAGTGTCTTAGTTTCCCTCACTGCCTGCTAGCTCCTGGCCCCGGAAGTACATTGTCTATAACTGAACTGCACTTTCCAAAGCCTGGAGGATGGACGGTTATGTTTAACTGATGCCAAACTCCACAGCAAAAAGTGCTTATAGTAATGACTGACAGAACATGTTGGAGAGGTTACACCAAATACAGTGCCCCCAGAGGAGCCATGAGAGTGTCCATTTCACAACACTGAACACTCTCAGCATTAAAATACATGTCAAAATAATACATAAATATGTATATGTGTATGTATTTTAGGTTTTACCAATTTGATATTTTTTAAAGTTTCTCATTTAAATATGCCATTTCAAAAGATAAGCAGAGCTACTTGCATTTTCATTTCTATGACCGAAACTGTTTTCCTTATTAATCTCTAAGAGCAACTGTTTTACTTATTAATGTACAAAAGCTCCAAGATTCAGAATGTTAAATGACTATCGCGATCATGGAGAATATTTTACAAGTTTCCTTTGTGGTGTTATTTCGTTTCTTGTTTCTTGACATGGTAAAGTTTTAAAAATTTGAAGTGGACAGAACCGGAAATTTTTAATTTTGTTATTTACTCCATCGTGTTTATGATTAAACTTCTTTCCCCGTTCAGTCATGAGTTAGATGGCTATCTTTCTAACTTGTATGATTTATAGCTTGGTTTGTTGTTATTGTTTTTCAGTCACCAAGTCATGTCCAACTCTTTTGTGACCCTATGGACTGTAGCTCACAAGGCTCCTGTATCCATGGGATTTCCCAGGCAAGAATACTGCAGTGGGCTGCCATTTCCTTCTCCAAGGGATCTTCCTTACCCAGGGATGAAACCCACATTGCAGGTGAATTCTTTACAGCTAAGCCACCAGGGAAGCCTGCCATGGCTTGGCTGCAGTTCGGTTCAGTTCAGTTTAGTTGCTCAGTTGTGTCCGACTCTTCGAGACCCCATGGACTGCAGCACACCAGGCTTCCCTGTCCATCACCAATGCCTGGAGATTGCTAAAACTCATGTCCATCGAGTCGGTGATGCCATCCAACCATCTCATCCTCTGTCATCTCCTTCTCCTCCCGCTTTCAATCTTTCCCAGCATCAGGGTCTTTTCAAATGAGTTAGTTCTTTGCATCAGGCAGCCAAAGTATTGGAGTTTCAGCTTCAGCATCAGTCCTTCCAAAGAATATTCAAGACTGATTTTCTCAAGGATTGACTGGTTGGATCTCCTTGCAGTCCAAGGGACTCTCAAGCATCTTCACAGTTCAAAAGCATCAATTCTTCGGCACTCAGCTTTCTTTATAGTCCAAATCTCACATCCATACATGACTACTGAAAAAATCATAGCTTTGACTAGACAGACCTTTGTTGGCAAAGTAATGTCTCTGCTTTTGAATACGCTGTCTAGTTTGGTCAGAGCTTTTCTCCCAAGGAGCAAGCGTATTTTAATTTCATGGCTGCAGTCTCCATCTGCTGGTGATTTTGGAGCCCCCCAAAATAAAGTCTCTCACTGTTTCCATTGTTTTCCCATCTATTTGCCATGAAGTAATGGGACTGGATACCATGATCTTAGTTTTCTGAATGTTGAGCTATAAGTCAACTTTTTCACTCTCCTCTTTCACTTTCATCAAGATGCTCTTTAGTTCTTCCCTTTTTGCCATAAGGGTGATATCATCTGTATATCTGAGGTTATTGATATTTCTCCCGGCAATCTTGATTCCAGCTTGTGCTTCATCCAGCCTTGCGTTTGGCATGATGTGCTCTGCATATAAGTTAAATAAGCAGGGTGACAATATACAGCCTTGATGTACTCCTTTCCCGATTTGGAATGAGTCTGTTGTTCCATGTCCACTTCTAACTGTTGTTTTCTGACCTGCATACAGATTTCTGAAGAGGCAGGTCAGGTGGTCTGGTATTCCCATCTCTTGAAAAATTTTCTACAGTTTGTTGTGATACACACAAAGGCTTTGGCGTAGTCAATAAAGCAGAAGTAGATGTTATTCTGGAGTTCTCTTCCTTTTTTGATGATCCAACAGATGTTGGCAATTTGATCTCTGTTTCCTCTGCCTTTTCTAAAGCCAGCTTTAACATCTGGAAGCTCTCGGTTCACATACTGTTGAAGCGTGGCTTGGAGAATTTTGAGCATTACTTTGCTAGCGTGTGAGATGAGTGCAATTGTGCAGCAGTTTGAGCATTCTTTGACATTGCCTCTCTTTGAGATTGGAATGAAAACTGACCTTTTCCGGTCCTGTGGCCACTGCTGAGTTTTCCAAATTTGCTGGCATATTGAGTACAGCATCATCTTTTAGGATTTGAAATAGCTCAACTGGAATTCCATCACCTCCACTAGCTTTGTTTGTTAGTGATGCTTGCTGTGGCCCACTTGATTTCGCATTCTGGGATGTCTAGCTCTAGGTAAGTGATCAAACACCATCGTGGTTATTTGGGTCATGAAGGTCTTTTTTGTATAGCTTGGTTTAGAAATGTTAAATTCTTAAATCTTTCTAAAATTTACTTTTATTTACATGATGAATATTTCACTGAGTTTTTCCCCAGAGAACCAAATATCCTAATACATTATATACATCAAGGCATATTCTGGGCCACGGACACATGTTGGTTACTCCATCACTACCACAGCTTGTCAATTATTCTGAACTATATTTTATGCTTTAATACCTGGAGATTCAGTCCTTTCACATTATTATTCCATGTTTATTTTTCATATCCACCTTAGGATGCTTTTTCTAATTCCCAAGTAAATATCATTGGTGTGTTTATTAAATTACTTTAAGAGCTGGCACCTTTAAGATACAGGCTTTTGCAATTCAAGAATGTGGAATGGCTCTCTAAATGTTTATTTTTCCTTTATAAATTTCAGTAGAGATTTTCACTATTTCCCATGAAAGTCTCATATATTTCTTGTTAGATTTATTTCTTGACATTTTATAAAGGGTATGTGTGTGGTTGGGGGTTTGGGAGGGAAAGTATTGATAGAAAAAGGAAGGTGTGTGTGTGTGTGTGTGTGTGTGTGTGTGTGTGTGTGGTGAGTGGAATTTTTGTCTTTATCATATTGCTCTAGAGAAGTTACGGGATTTTAATGAATTTCATTAATCCTATTGAATCTGATTCTTTTTGGTTTCATAGATATATGATTATATAGAGTTCAAGAATTATAGGAGAAGGCAATGGCAACCCACTCGACTAAGTGACTTCACTTCACTTTTCACTTTCATGCATTGGAGAAGGAAATGGCAACCCATTCCAGTGTTCTTGCATCCCAGGGATGGAGGAGCCTGGTGGGCTGCCGTCTATGGGGTCGCACAGAGTCGGACACGACTGAAGCGACTTAGCAGCAGCAGCAGAAGCAACAATTATACTTTGGCCTTCAAATTTCTGGTAGTTGTGCCCCTTATTTCTGAAATAAATTTCTAGGCAATAAATAGCTCCTTCCCCATCCTTGATGTGACTGTATTATTCCATCTTCTTCTTGCTTCTGTTGTTGCTGAAAAGACAATGAATATTATTTCTGTGAGGGTAATCTGTCAGCTGTCTATTTTTCACTTCTTTAAGGATTGTCTGTCATTATTTTTTCTGGCTGCTTTGGGGGTTCTGCTCTCTATTTGCATTTTGCAGTTTTACTATGACTTGTCTAGCTGTGGATTTTTAAAAAATATTTATTTGACTGGGCCATATCTTAGCTGCAGCACACAGGATCTTCCATCTTATTTGTGGGATGCAGGATCTTTAGTAGCAGCATGAGAACTCTTAATTGCAGCTTGTGGGATCTAGTTCCCTGACCGGGGATTGAACCTAGGCCCCTTGCATTGGGAGTGCTGAGTCTTAACTTGGACCACCAGCGAAGTCCTTAGTTGTGGATTTCTTTCTTTTTAAAAAATGCTTGTAAATATGTATCTATTTTCTGGCTACCTTATGTCTTAGCTGAGGCACATGGAACTTTTGTTGTGTCATGTGGAATGTTTTGTTGTGGTGCATGGTCTCTAGCTGTGGCCCAGGAGCTCAGTTATTGCAGTGCTTGGGCTCAGTAGTTGCAGTGCATGGGCTTAGTTGCTCTGCAGCATGTGGGATCTTAGTTCCCTGACCAGGGATTGAACCAAGTCCCCTGCATTGCAAGGCAGATTCTTCTTTTGTTTTTAATATTTATTTGGCTGTTGGGTTTTCATTATAGCATTCACACTCTCAGCTGTGGCATGTGGAATCTAGTTCCCTGACCAGGGGTTGAACCTGAGCCCCCAGCATTGGGAGCTTAGAGTCTTAGCCACTGGACCAACAAGGAAGTCCTGTAGATTTCTATGTGTCTTCCTTGAGCTTTACTGGGCTTCTTCAAACCATGGATTGCATACATGAGCCTTTTAATCCTCACCTAGCACCTCTGCCACATTCTTTCCCCTCCTTCTGCCACTCAAATTATCTTATGTCAGATCCTCTCCCGGGATCCTTTATGTCTGTTATACTCTTCTACCTCTATCTGTTTCATTCTGGAGTATTTGTCTGACCTATATTTCAATTCATAAATCCTTCTATCAGCTGTGTAAAATCTGCTCCTGAACCCTTTCCACTAAGTTTTTAATATTTGGTGATTATCATTTTTAGGTCTTTTCTCTGTTTCTTTTTAAAATTTGCAATGTCTGTGTTCTTTTTGACAGTTTCCAATTCATTGCCAAAATTGTCAAGCCTGGTTTATTTCATCATGAGTATTGTAAGCTTCGTTGTTTTACAGTCTGTAACTATAACCTCAATGATGAGGCCCCTGCAGGTCTGTTTCTATTCTCTGTTATTTCTATTGGTCCTGGCTCATGGTGTGTTCTGTTCATTTGCCACACTATTTTTGAATGTTTGCTGAACCTTGGATCTGAACACTATGTATTGAAATATTTTGAAGCCTGGAAGATGTTATCTTTCTCCAGCTCCTCTTTTCATTTCCCAGAACAAGGTCTCCTTGTATCCTGTTGATATGGAACAAATACTCAATTTATTGCCTTCTGTATCTTTAGGAAATATATATCAAAGATACATACTTACCCTGAGTACTCATGGTTATATCTCCTTTACTTTGGGTTAGAGTAGCTTTCCATAGGTCCACTGTAAGTTTAAAAAACTTTTTTGGATCCCGAACAAGAAGAAATGTATGCAGAGTTAGTATTTACCAACACATGGCCCGTGTGGCAAATCCCTGGCTCTGCTCACTGACACTTTGGATGCTGGTGTGTGCGTGCTCAGTCGATAAGTTATGTCTGACTCTTTGTGACCCCATGGACCGTAGCCCTCCCGGCTCCTCTGTTCATGGAAGTTCTCAGGCAAGAATACTGGAGTGGGTTGCCATTTCCTTCTCCATGGGATCTTCCCAATCCAGAGATCGAACCCAAGTCTCCTACATTGACTAGCAGATTCTTTACCACCAGGCTACCAGGGGAGCCCCTTTGGCTGCTGGTAGCAAAACCCTGACGTATCTGTGTCTGGAGGATGCATTTAAGTCCAGAGCAGCTTGCAGGTTTCCAGGGACTCGTGTTTTGTTTGTTTTTCACCAGTGTTCATCTAGTATGTTTCTATTGGACTGAGATGAGGTCTTCCTGTGGCCTTATTTGGGCTTCCCTGGTAGCTCAACTAGTAAAGAATCTGCCTGCAATGCGGGAGATCTGGGTTCGATCCCTGGACAAGGGAAAGGCTACCTACTCCAGTATTCTGGCCTGGAGAATTTCATGGACGGTATAGTCCATGGGGTCACAGAGTGGGACACGACTGAGCGACTTTCACTTTCATGGCCTTATTTTCTGGTTTCCTGAAACAGAGAAAAGGTAAAGTATAGGAAAACCTCTACCCCAGCACATTCCAAATTGGCCCACATGTAGGGCTTTGCAAGTGAGGACCTTCCTCCCGTGAAACTCTCCAGTCCTGTACTTGGGAGCAGAGTGTTATTTGAGGGTTGCAGACTCCACATGGGCAGAGAAAGAGATTATGGTGGAAAGGAAGATAGGGAGGGCCTAACAGCACCCCCATATCTCTTCGACCCTCAACAGCTTTGTTGTTGATTTAGTCTGTGGCTCTCAGGGCTTGAAGGAGATGCTGATGGTTTTCCAAAGCCTTTTTCTCATTCTGTTCATCCACTAAAGGAAGAAATTCCATGGATCTACACAAGGCTTTGTTAATCCATCACCACAGGCCTTCAGCTGTGGATTCCTTCAAGATTCTGGTCTAATTACAGCGTTTATTGTTTCTTGTTCTTTCACACGTATTTTAGTGAGAGTTTGGAAACCGTTGCATCAGAACTTGTAAGTGGATCCCATTTTAACCAGCTCAGCTATTTCTTGAAAACCTAATCTTTTATTAAACATTAGAAAATGCTGAGCTTGCAAGAGAGAACCAAATTCTCCCAGGACACACTGACTTAATAGAGAGATGATCGTTTGTGACAAATCAGCCATCAACTATCAAGTTTATAGAGTCCCAGAGTTTTAAGTATTGTCTGTGAGGCTTCATGTCCTGCAAAGAAATGTGACATTACCAATCAAGTCACACCCTTTCTCACATCTGGGTGATGCCTCCAAATGAACAGACTGTTTTAAAAAATTAAGCATATATTATTGAAACTGAAAAACATTATATGTGTCATTTTCATAACAACCAGTGCCCTTTGTAGAATTGAATTGACTTCTGAGACACAGCAGGCATTATATAGGCTTTCGACTGCTATTTTAGATGGCTTACTGAGATCATTATTTTCAGGAAATAAGCATATCAAGATATTTTTATGGCCAGCATGGTTCCAAGCTTATTAACAATTGAAATTTGTAACAGCCCTCCAACTAGTTCAGCATTTAAGATAACGATGTTGCGGAACTATTTACGTGTTGCTTTGTACTCAGCTGGAGTCAAGCGTGAACTCTGTCTGGGTGGATGTAACCAGTGGGTGCATTTCTGGAAGGCCTAATTCTTCCTCTCAGTTTCTTTCTTTTCAAGGTAATTTTGTTCCCCTTCGTATTAGTTTGCTATTCTATCATAACTCTTAGAGGCAGCTCTGGTGGCCTCGTGGCATGAATGCAATATTTGTATCAGAATTCAGTCCCCATGAGACCAAATCAGAAATTTCACCCACCAGGGAAGAGGGAAAATCAAACTAGCCAAAGATAATGCACTGGAAACATTCCTAACCAAAACCAGAAACAAAATAAATCATTAGTCAACTGAATAAAAAATCATGATCATCATAATTACTTGACATTCATCTAAAAGTTCTAGGCAATCCAATGAACTAAAAACAAGCAGAACAATTAAAATGTGATAAAACTGTCAAAAGAATCACTACATATAATTCTACAAATAAAATTAGAATTCATCAATATAGCACAATACAACATAAATATTACAAAGTCAGTTTTCCTTATTTAGAAAAAAACAGTGAGAAATATGGAATATGACTTCATTCCTAAGAACAACAAAAACATAAAGCACAGAAGAATAACCTTAATAAGAAATATACAATAATGATATAAATTAAACTACCAAGAGTTAAAATAAGATTTGATTAAAGAAGCATATCTATCTCTCAGAAAGCAAAATAAATATAGTAAAGATATGAGGTTATTTTTTCAAGTTAATGCATAAGTTAATGCAATCTGAATCAAAATACCAATGGAACTTTTAGTGAAATGACAGATGTATTCTAATTCTATCTAGAAGGATAAAATCTTGAGACTATGAAGAGGAGAAGAAATTTTGGGTTGAGTGATGCTGGAAAGAATAATTAACGTTTTCAACAGGATAATAAAACATTTTATAACACTACAGGATTTAAATCAGTGAAATCAACAGAATGATGGGCTAGTCCAGAAATAAACCCCTATATAAATTCAACCAGAGGATGTGACGAAGGAGTAGGACTTGGAAATCTGGTTAGGGTATTAGGTGCCAGGACTCACTTTCAGTAGCGATGGGATTTTTTAATCTTGGGCAACTTGACAAAATAGAAGAGACCAAATTTTCCAAGCTTGATAAATCTTGGAAGGTTTTTATCAACTTCATAATATTTTGCTGGACAGCACCATGGGAGGCAACCCTACCCTGACTGGCAAAGGAAACATCCACAGAGTGCTCCAAGATGACCTTTGATCCAGTATTATTTCCTTCAGTTCAGTTCAGTTCAGTTGCTCAGTCGTGTCCGACTCTTTGTGACCCCATGAATCGCCGCTCGCCAGGCCTCCCTGTTCATTACCATCTCCTGGAGTTCACTCAGACTCACGTCCATCGAGTCAGTGATGCCATCCGGCCATCTCATCCTCGGTCGTCCCTTTCTCCTCCTGCCCCCAGTCCCTCCCAGCATCAAAGTCTTTTCCAATGAGTCAACTCTTCTCATGAGGTGGCCAAAGTACTGGAGTTTCAGCCTCAGCATTATTCCTTCCAAAGAAATCCCAGGGCTGATCTCCTTCAGAATGGACTGGCTGGATCTCCTTGCAGTCCAAGGGACTCTCAAGAGTCTTCTCCAACAACACAGTTCAAAAGCATCAATTCTTTGGTGCTCAGCCTTTTTCACAGTCCAACTCTCACATCCATACATGACCACAGGAACAACCATAGCCTTGACTAGACGGACCTTAGTCGGCAAAGTAATGTCTCTTCTTTTGAATATACTCTATAGGTTGATCATAACTTTTCTTCCAAGGAGTAAGCGCCTTTTAATTTCATGGCTGCAGTCACCATCTGCAGTGATTTTGGAGCCCCCAAAAATAAAGTCTGACACAGTTTCCACTGTTTCCCCATCTATTTCCCATGAAGTGATGGGACCAGATGCCATGATCTTCGTTTTCTGAATGTTGAGCTTTAAGCCAACTTTTTCGTTCTTCACTTTCTGCCATAAGGGTGGTGTCATCTGCATATGTGAGGTGATTGATATTTCTCCCGGCAATCTTGATTCCAGCTTGTGTTTCTTCCAGTCCAGCGTTAGTCTCTCCTTAAATCTTGAGATGAATGAAGAAGGCTCAGAGGGACTCCTAAGGCTCCATCTCACAGTACTGTGTTTTTGAAATTCTAAGCTGGGACTTCCCTAGTTGTCCAGTGGTAGACTCTGCACTTCCACTGCAGAGGGTGCCAGTTTGATCCCTAGTCAGAGAATTAAGATCACACATGCCATGTGGTATGGTCAAAAATAATAATAATAAAATGAATAATAGGGACTTCCCTGTGGTCCAGTGGCTCAGACTCCATGCTCTCAATGCAGGGAGGCCCAGGTTCAACCCCCAGTCTGGGAACTAGATCCCACATGCCATAACTAAAAAAGATCTCCAGCTGAAGATCTCACATGCCACCGGCATGCAGCAACTAAGACCTAGCACAGTCAAATAAATATTTTCTTAAACAATGAATAATAAAATGAAATATGTTTAAAGAAAGAAATTCTGGACATAACCTCAGACATCCCAGAAACATCTCATTTTAACTTATTTTAGTTTTAATCTCAATTTAATTTTGATCTCATTTTAACTAGATTGTAGCCATCAGGTTAAAACAAGTTTGTTCAACTTCAACATGACATTTGGAGGCCAGATAATTCTTTGTAGTGGGAGGCTGTCCTGGGCAGTGAAGGATGCTCGACCTTCAAGCCCACTCACCTCTTCAACCATCAGAGGTGCTCTTCCTCCAATGCAGCTTGTTCTTCACACACATTTTCAGTAGCCTTGTTCACTCTGTCACTAAGGTAAGCCATGTCATCCTGTACTCCTCCTCCCTCATCCTTCAACTCCAGCCTGTCACCTAATTCTGATGATTCTAAATTCCTAACATGTCTTATTTGCATCCCATCTCTCTTTCTGGACAGTGGCAACTGTCCTCGTTCACACATTTATCACCTCTTGCTTTGACTCCTACAGATTAAAACCCACCCCCAGCCCCGCCATCTAGTCTCCCTGCCTCCACAGTTGCTGTCCAGGCTCTCTTCCTAAACTACAGACATCATCACGAACTTGCTGGCCAAAGGCCATCAGCAGTATTTGCCCAGTGCACTTGCCCTAATGGATCAAGCCCACAGACTTGAGTTGAGTTGCAAAGTCCTGCCTGATAAGAACATAACCTGCCTTGCCAACTTCACCCAGCTCTCCTTCAGCACCCCGACCCCACCACACACAATCCCCAACACTCCCTGTATGCACCATCCTTGTTATGTCTTCATGTTTGAACCTTTAGAATTTCCTCTGTTAAGAATTTTCCCCTTGGAGCTCAGCTCACTGCTCTGTGATGAACTAGAGGGATGGGTTGGAAGGGGAGAGGGAAACTCAAGACGGAGACGATGTATGTATGCATGCAAGTGTGCTAAGTCACTTTAGCTGTGGCTAACTCTTTGCGACCCTGTGGACGGTAGCCCACCAGGCTCCTCTATCTGTGGGATTCTCCAGGCAAGAATACGGGAGTGGGTTGCCATACCTTCCTCCAGGGTATCTTCCTGACCCTGAGATTGAACCCGCATTTCTTAGGTCTCCTGCATTGGCAAATGAGTTCTTTACCACTAGTGCCAACTGGGAAGCCCTTGAATGTATGTATACATATATTAAGAGCTTATTCACATTGTTGTACAGCAGAAACTAATACAACGTTGTAAAGCAATTATCATCCAATTAAAAATTTTTAAAGAAAAGAATTTCCCCTTTGCAGAATCTCACCCATTCTATAAGATGCAACTCCATCACCTCAGATTGAGGTAGACTCTCTCCTCTAAATTCCTGATCCTGTTTTGACATTTCCACATTGTTGTGGCTTTGTGACGTGTCCCTGTGCCCCAGCAGAATGTGAGTTCTTTAAGAACAAGTGCCCTTTCTCAGCCCTTTGGCATCCACAGTGCTTAATACCCCATCCATAGAATAGAAGACATGTAAGGACTGTTGAATGAATGAGTGAGCAGGTGAACCTATGTCTCCATCCCTTTCCACACAAGGACTTGACTGCTGGGTGAAGCAGATGGGGTGAAAACGGTGGGTACCGAAAGGAAGGGCTGGCTCTGAAATCTCTCCCGGGGCACTTCGGGCCACTTGGGGTGCCATGACTTTGAGTTGTCATGTGAAGCCAGCTGGATTTAATAATGAAGCTTTCAAAGGGGACATTTGCCTCAGGGGGTGAGGGCTTTGTGGGTTACAGTGAGATGATGAATCACTCCCTTCAAAGCAGAGAAAACTTGCTACTTCCTTTCATATTTGTGTTAAAATTGTGTCAGATTGTTTGTTAGGACTTGGAACCCACCCTGAATTTCTGAGCAAGCTATTTCTCTGGACTCTCAGACTGACTTCTTTGCACCATTCCTGTGGATACATTTGCTGGAATGAATCAGATCGGTTCATTCTACTGGCAGAAGGGATGGTTTGGAGCCTGTTACTATGGAAATGAATTTATTACTTCTGTGGTTCCTTCCTGATTTTCGGGCTGTATGGCAACCTTTGCAATACTCCTGTGAATTTCTCCCCAAAGAGGGGCAAGGATGAAAATAGAATTGTAGGGATGGAGAGCCAGGGATCTGTGATAGTCAGAAACATTTGGGAAATCTCTTTGCTCCAGGTCAGTGCATCTCACTCTTGTTTATTTGTTTCATTTGTAGTTAAATGTGCTAAGCTCAGCACTTTCCTGAGTTTACTCACTTTGCCCAGACAGAACTCACTTTCTAAGAGAAAGACTGTGTTATTTATTTATTTTTTTTTTAAAGAATCTGTCCCCAGCATATTCTCCTACCACTGATGGACTAACATGGCCCAAGTACAGAGTTTGATGACTTCATGGCCCACTACCCACCTCCTCCTTCCCCAGGACCTGTAGCCTTTGTCCAATTCCCCATTCCACTGATTTTCACGGAATTCTTTGGCTTGATAGGGTAATTCTTCAGCCCTGTCTAATGCCTTGCTACAGCGGGGAGGGAGGCATCTCGAATCTCCTGAGATGTGGAAGCTCTTTAGGTTGTTACCTCTTGCTCGTTGTATTCCTAAGAAGAAATAGGAGGAAGGGGAAAAGAGGAATTGACAACTTAGGAACCTTATGCTTCTGAGTTCTGAGAGCTCTTAAAGGCAGCCTCTCATTCCTGTTTTCATTCTACATTGTTAGGTAAACGGAGGTTCATTCATTTATTCATTCAGCATCAAATGCTTTAGAGTCCCTATTTTGTGCCACACACTTTCCTAGATACTGGTGCCCTACAGAGAATTGTTTGATGTGGGAAAAACCTGCACGTCTAATGTCAGGAGTATCACGAATGTGGAAATAGCATGAGAGTAAAGGAGAAACACAAGAAGGGTCTGCCTTATCCATCTCATCAGGGAAGAGATTGTACCAGAGAAATAAATATGAGTCATCCACAGAGAACCAGATGGGAAAAGGGAGGGGATGGAAAGGAGGCGAGTAGAGCTGGACTGAGCTTGGGGTCATTCCTGAATTTAGAGGCCAGACTGAGCCATGCAACCACAGAAAGGCAGAGCAAAGTTCACTCGACAATAGTGATGAAGTAATTACATTCCCCCTGTGGTGGCATCCACGCTGCTCCAGAGAACAGAATCAACCCTAGGAGCATGCCATGCGATGTAGAATTAGCGCTGTGTCAGGTTAATTTCCTTCCCAGCTTCACCTTAGGCTGATGAGCTCAATTTAAGGATCAAACTAATCATCCTTGAGTAATTGTTGGAAAATGTGAAACTCTTCTGCTTTCTGTGACTTTCATTTACAGTGCATGTTCGGGGCATAGACGAATAGAGCCAAAATCCACTGTGTTCCCGTGTGTCTATTAACTCACCTCACAATCAAATTTAATCTGGCTCTAAGTTTCCTTCACCAGAGTGTCAGGAAATTCAATCTCTGTCATGTTCTAGGTGTGCCTCCTCATCCTAGAGGCCTGTGAGAATCCAAGTGGTACCCAAAGCCCTGGGACGATCCTCTGGCCCTTCTATGAAGGTTGCCATGGTTACCCCACTGCCCTTTGCTGTGGAATGATGCTTGGGAACTTCCTCTCTGCCATCTCTTGGGCCCCTCAGAGTATCCTTAATATTTGGACATCATTCTCTGAGCCTGAGGAAAGACTGACCAGCCTGACAGTTATCTTGCACTCACCTCTTCAAGAAAGGTCAGATCTCTACAACTCTCAGAAATGCCATTTCTCAGCCTCTGGAAAGGAAGTGCCTATCCAGCACAGAACATTCAGATAGGAATGTGGATGAGGTTATCTTCCATACACCAGACCTTTCCATTTCTTGGTGTTGAAACTCTTCAGCTATTCATGACCCCCAAGATATGGTATCCCTGACTCAGAGCAGAGGTAACCTTCTTCTAATGGGGAGAGAAAAGTACATCTCAGTTTTTATCTATTGAAATTCATTTCCTTTTTTTGTGAGTTGATGTAACTCTTAGATTGAACAAATGCACTCTTGGAATAAAGCAATTCTCTTTTCATCTCTCAGTGTCCTTTCCGCTTTATCCCCTGACATAAGGGGAAAACTTGGGCAGATTTGTCCAGTCCCTCTCAGACAATAAGAACATTCTGTGCTATCGTCACTTTAAGTCACATAACACAGTCTCCATTTAGTTATGAACATGTGTGACCAAAACTGCAAATTTGATTTAAAGTCACCAGTCTCCTGGTTGCTGGGAGGAAATCGACTATTAGGGAAGAGACTCAGGTGACATGTCTCTCTCTTCCCACCTGGTTCTCCTGCTCCTCCTTCAGCCCTGCAGCTGTGGCTTCTGAACCGTCAAGGACCGGGCAGGGCCAGAATGCAGGGAAGGAAGGGGGTGTTTCTACTGACTAGCACCATTGTGGTGATCTGGCATCTCAGCTCCCCAGGTTTGCCACCTGGGTAAAACCTCCTCACATAGCATGTTGCGTGAGTGTGAAGTCACTTCAGTCATGTCCAGCTTTTCGACCCGATGGCCTGTAGCTCCCCAGGCTCCTCTGTCCTTGGGATTCTCCCGACAAGAGTACTGGAGTGGGTTGCTATGCCCTCCTCCAGGGGATCTTCCCGACTCAACTATTGAAACCTCATTTCTTAGTCTCCTGAGTTGGCAGGCAGGCCACTTAGCATAATGCCCCCGAATTGCATTCATGATGCCTCATATGGCAGAATTTCCTACTCCTTATGGGCTGAATAATAATGCCATTATATACGCATACCACATATTCTTTATCCATTCATCAATTGATGGACACTTAGTTTGTCTTCATATCTTGGCTACTGGGAATAATGCCACAAAGAACTCATAAGTACAGATACCTCTTCAAGATAGCAATTTTATTTTCTTTAGATGAATACCAGAAGTGAGAATGCGGAATCGTGTGGTAGGTCTGTTTTTAATCTCTTGAGGAACCTCCATACTGATTTTTGCACTGGCTGCACTGATCAACATTCCCACCAGCAGTGCACCAGGCAGGGTTCTTTTCTTCACATCCTCACCAACACTTGTTTTCTCCTTTTTTGATCAATATTTAGTTATTTCATTTATTTATTTGGCTGTGCTAGGTCTTAGTTGAAGCATGCAGTATCTTCAGTCTTCATTAGGGAAGGCGGGGTATTTTTTTGTTTCATTTTTAATTGGATGAAAATTACTTGTGAATATTGTGATGGTTTCTGCCATACAGCAACATGAATTGGTCCTAGGTATACATATGTCCCCTCCCTCTTGAACCTCCCTCCTGCCTCCCATTCTACCCCACCTCCCTAGATTGTCACAGAGCACCAGATTTGGGTTCTCTGCGTCATATAGCAAATCCCACTGGCTATATATTTTACATGTGGTCATGTATTTGCAGGATCTTTAGTTGTAGCATGCAAACTCTTAGTTCCAGCATTTAGGATCTAGTTTCCTGACCAGGGATTGAACCTGGGCCCCCTGCATGGGGAGTGCAGAGTCTAACCACCAGGGAAGTCCCTTGTTATCTCTTATGTTTTTGATAATAGCCATCCTAACAACTGTGAGATGATGTGTCATTGAGTTTTGATGGCGTGGTCTTTCTGGTGACCAGCCCCAATTCTGAAGCTAACCAGGAGCCAACCAAGAGTTGCCTCATAGAACGAAAGTCAGTCCTGTCACAGAGGACATTCCAAGGGTGCTAGGAGCTCTGTGTCAGGAACCAGGATCAAAGACCAAATATTAGAATAAGAGATGCTCCTAGTGTTCTTATCACTTGGGAAATTATAAGGGTTCCAGGAGCTCAGTGCCAAGAACCAGGATCAGAGGTCAATATATATTCAATATATTATGTACATGTATATTCTTTTACAGTGGCCCTGTGGACAGCCCCATACCAACTCTGTCTCACATGGCCCATCTGGTCCATGAGAAACTCATCCAGTGTCTACAGGGACTCTACACCCAGTTGGCCTAGGACCATTCTATTTATGCCTCTTTTCTGAGCATATTTTCACACTTAAAAGTGTCCCGTTTTGGACAAAAAAATTATGTGGCCACTCTACTATTTCTGCAACTTCTGGGAGTGAAGGATACCCATCACAGCCCTCTTTCCTTCCCTCTAACCTCCTCTGCCACTTAGCAAGCCTCTAGATTCCCAGACAGAAATGAGCCCACAGTCCGCTCTGCTTCTGAGCTGCAGAAATCCCACTGGAGACCCTTCTCAAGGCTTGAGAGGAGGGGCAGGTTCCTCCCTCTTCCAATGCGAGGGACTCTTCCTGAACATTGTCTTCCCAACGGTGCCAACCCCTGTGATGTGGGCCCAGTAACAAGCTTCTCTTACTTTCTTTTTGATAAATTCTTCATGGCACAGATTCACTAGAATGTGAACTCCGTTAAAGAGGGCTTTATTTTGTTTGCTGTCTGGATCAGAGCCTCATACATCGTAGCCAGTTAATATTTATTTGTGGAGTGAATGATGGATGGGAGTGCCTGGCATCTCACTTTGGAACATAGCTGCTGTTGTCTTTGGATCACAGTTCAAACTCCATAGTCATAAGCACACCGTTAATCATGGCCATGTATAATTTTATGCAGATATATCACTGTGATAACATCATATATGTTGGTAGCTTTTTGACACTGCTATTTTTTTCTTTTCTTTTCAGCTAGGCCTCTGCTACTCCTCCTCTTCTCTCCCATCTTCATTTCCCTCAACCCGTGCTAACCATGTAAACTTACACGATACATACATTTACACACACAGAGTATTGCCTTTTTCTTGAGACCACACTATACAAACTTTCATACATCATACTTTTATTCAGTCATACCTCATGAATGTCCTTTGTCATTTATAAATATTCATGTATGGGGGCTTCCCTGATAGCTCAGTTGGTAAAGAATCCGCCTGCAATGCAGGAGACCCTGGTTCGATCCCTGGGTCAGAAAGATCTGCTGGAAAAGGGATAGGCTACCCACTCCAGTATTCTGGAGAATTCCATGGTACAAAGAGTCGGACACAACTGAGGGACTTTCACTTTCACTTTCATATACATTAGGCTAGTTTCTGACTTCTCTAGTCTATTCTCCTGTTCTTTTTTAAATTTAATTTAATTGCTAATTATTATGTAGATTTGTTACAGTAACAGTTCCCAAAGAATATTCCCTACCCCAGCAGAGGCTGCATCACCTGGGAACTTGCTACAGATACCAATAACTGGGCCCCACCCCAGACCTAATGGATCAGAAGCTCTGGTTAGGGCCTGGGAATCTGTACTTTAACAAGCCCTCCAGCAGATTCTTCTTTTTTTCCTCCAGCAGATTCTGATGCAAGCTAACGTTAAAATGTGCTTTCTCAGATGACCTTATTATGTCGCACTATCTTTTAAAGCAAAACCCCACCATGTAGTCTTTTTTTTTTTGGCTGCACTGGGTCTTCGTTGCTGCATGCAGGCCTTTTCTCTAGTTGCTGTGAGCAGGAGCTACCCTCTAGCTGCAGTGCGCCAGCTTCTCATTGCCGTGAATTCTCTTGTGGAGCCCAGGCTCCAGGCACATGGGCTCAGTAGCTATGGCTCGTTGGCTTAGTTGCTCCGCAACACGTGGAATCCACCCTTACCAGGGATGGAACCCATGTGCCCTGCATTGACAGGTGGATTCTTAACCACAGAACCACGAGGGAAGTCCTCCCATGTAGTCTTTTGTTTCAGACTTTCTTGGCTCTTCTTGAGTGTTTGTTCTTTCAAATGAATGTTAAGATTGTTGTTGTTCAGCTGCTCAGTCGTGTCTGACTCTTTGTGCCCCCATGGACTGCAGCATGCCAGGCTTCCCTGTCCTTCACCATCTCCCGGAGCTTGCTCAAACTCATGTCCATCGAGTTGGTAATGCCATCCAACCATCTCATCCTCTGTCATCCCCTTCTCCTCCCGCCTTCAATCTTTCCCAGCCTTAAGGCCTTTTCTAATAAGTCGACTCTTCACATCAGGTGGCCAAAGTATTGGAGTTTCAGCTTCAGCATCAGTCCTTCCAATGAATATTCAGGACAGATCTCCTTTAGGATGAACTGGTTGGATCTCCTTGCAGTCCAAGGGACTCTCAAGAGTCTTTTTCAACACCACAGTTTAAAAGCATCCATTCTTTGGTGCTCAGCCTTCTTTATGATCCAAGTTTCACATCCATACATGACTACTGGAAAAAAACATAGCTTTGACTGGATGGACCTTAGTCAGCAAAGTAATGTCTCTGCTATTTAATATGCTGTCTAGGTTGGTCATAGCTTTTCTTCCAAGGAGCAAGCATCTTTTAATTTCATGCTGCAGTCACCATCTGCAGTGATTTTGGAGCCCAAGAAAATAAAGTCTGCCAGTTTCCATTGTGTCCCCATCTATTTGCCATGAAGTGATGAGAGCAGATGCCATGATCTTCGTTTTTTGCATGTTGAGTTTTAAGCCAGCTTTTTCACTCTCTTCTTTCATCTTCAGCAAGAGACTCTTTAGTTCCTCTTTTCTTTCTGCCATAAGGGGGTGTGTCGTCTGCATGGTTCAAAGTTGGGAGAGGAATGTTAAGATAAGTTCATCCAATTAAAAAAAAAAACAAACTTGTGTTTCCAATGGGAAATTTCAATCAGTAGTATTCAGTTGATCAAAAAGTCTGTATGGCCAAAGTTTTGTCAGCCAGAAATGTTTCCTAACATCTTATGGAAAAACCCAAATGAACTTTTTGGCCAACCCAAAGTATCAGTGTTGGGATAATTGGCATTTTTGTGACATTAAGTGTTTATATTTGAGAAAAAAAAACTCTTTTCATTTGTCATCCATTAGATTTTATCATTTTTTAATAATGGTTTCCTGGCTTATCAAATTTATTTATAAATAATTATAGTTTGAGATAATTATATGGGGTTGAATACTGTTCCCATTCCATTTCTAAACTAGAAAGAAAACTATAAGATAGCTAAATATTTATCTTATACATAATCACTTTATTAAAAATCTCTCTTTAGTTCCAGCAATGACATTGTCAACAAAATGATGATCATATTTCTTTTACTCCCATGTGTATACCCTTCTTGATTTTGTTTGCTGCATTTACTAGTACCTACAGAACAATGTTGAAAAAGTAATAGCAAAAGCGAATGTACCTGTCTAGTTCCTGATTTAATTTGAAATGGCTTTACTGTTTCAACACTTAGAATAATATTTATTGTTGGGCTCTGGCGGTCATTAATATTGAGTTGGCCAAAGCATTTATTCCAGTTTTTCTGTAACATCTTATGGAACCCTATGCATTTATATTTAAGTGGTTTCCTTCTAGTCAAGTTTTAATCTGGATTTTTATTAGGAGCAGCTGTTGATTTCTATCTAATGTCTTTTCAGCATCTATTATATGTTTTAACATTTTTTTTTCTTTAATGTGTTCTTTTCATTCTTTTGAGCATCCTTCTGTAGGAAGAATAAAATAGAAGTTACTGTCTCCATCAATTTTCTTGTCTCATTAGTTTCACTGAAAAAGGGATTCTAATTACTTACTTGGGTAAATTATCTGAAGAGACTTGGGGGAAAGCAACATGAATCTGATAAGCTGAAATACGAATTGTTGTTTAGTCAGTAAGTCATGTCCGACTCTTTGTGACCCCATGGACTGGGGCCCACTGGGCTCCTCTGCTGTACAGGAGTTACAAATGCAGGTATACAAATGCCTCTTGGAGCTCTTTCCTCTTTGACCAGCTCAACTTAAAAAAAAAAAACAAAAAACCATAAGTAAAAAAGAAAATAATTGGAAACAGTAATCGTGTAGAGGGTCAGAGCCTGACAGATCTGGGTCCAGCTCTTAGTTCTGCCACTTGCAACCTGGACAGCTTTGGGTAGTAAAAATGGCTAGCCTTTTTGGAATTTTTACTGTGTTTTTCTAACCATTTTATATGGATTCATTTTGCTTACATGTTTCCTCTCTCTAAATCACGTGTTTCCTCTTACTAAACAGAGAATGGTGTATCTACTTCATTATAGGGTTACTGGAATAAGAATTGCAAGGAATTGCAAAAAGTTAGCTTCATGCTCTCAGTTGTGGACTTTCTCATTAAAAAAGCTTTTCTTTTTCCTTGATAATTGCCAAAAATTAACCTACCATGAAGCAGAGGAAGTCACTTGTGTGGTTTCTTGGCCAAACAGCCCCAACCTCTCCTCTGATAAATAGGTTCCCATGGGGGTGGGGGTTGAAAGTTTCCTTTGGACTGTTGACCTTGAGCCTGTGCTCACAGTCAAGCACAGGTTGACCCTGGTTCTTTTCCTCACTGCAGTGGACTGAGTAGGAAGTGATAAAAGTACCAACAGACCTCTTTCTCCCTGCAGAATCTCCTAGGGACAGAAATGTATAGGGGTCCCTGGAACTTGAGCCTCTTCTGTGTGGTGAGAACTTACACGGACTCCATGAGCCCACCCCTTTCTCTCCTTCCAGGGCAGGACAGGCAGCTGCTTGCTGATCCATGCTCCAGATCATTCTCCAAGTGCCCTGGTGGCAGCTGCTTGGGCAATGGCTGAGCAGAGGACTTGGGGCGCACTCTTCATCCTCTCTTCCCTGTGTCTATGGAAATAGAGCGGCTCCTGCATCATTCCTTGTATTCTCACCTCAGTAGCACAGCTGGGGCCCTCAGTAAACGGCTGGTCTGTCCTGCCAGTTGCTCACACCCAAGCCTTAACTCCAGCTGCCTCAGCCCTGATTCTGCTCCTTTACATCCAGAAAATCCTCTTGTCACTACTTTTGAAGCACATCAGGAATTTAACCATCTTCCCACCTCATTGCTACCATGCTGGTCCAAGTCACCATCATTGCTTATTTAGACGACTGATAAATCTAACTGGTCCCTGTTTCAGCCCTTGCCCCCATTCTGTCTCTGTACCCCACAACAGCTGGATACCTAACCAGTCAGTCAGTCAGATGAATAAGATTTGTGCCTTGCCGTCCCTCTCCAAATGAGCAAGGTCATCTTCCCATGGTGGGAAGGTGGTACTTCCCACCTCAGCTCTCTGCATCCCTGCCACTCTCTCATATTACCAACCCCTCATTTGTGCTAAGTTGCTTCAGTCATGTCCAACTCTTTGTGACCCTAAGGACTGTAGCCCACCAGGCTCCTCTGTCCGTGGGATTCTCCAGGCAAGTATACTGTATTGGTTGCCATGCCCTTCTCCAGGGGATCTTCCCGACCCAGTGATCAAACCCACGTTTCTTTTGTCTCCTGCATTGGCAGATGGGTTCTTTACCACTAATGCCACTGGGGAAGCCCCACCAACCCCCAGCCCCATCCCCAAACACACACAGCTCTCCTGATGCATGCCGCCTTGCTTGTCTTGGTGCCTTGACTTATCTTCCCACTCTGAGCCTTTATATATTTCAACTCCTTACTGAAGCCTGGTCTCCTCCAGACCTGTCTTCCACCACTCAGAGTCTTAGAAATCATGGTGAAAGCCAAAAGCATTGCCAGTAAACTCTTCTTGTTAGAAATGTTCCAGGGGTTGGACGTCCCTGGCAGTCCAGTGGTTAAGACTCTGCCTTCCAGTGCAGGGCATGTGGGTTCAATCCTTGGTCAAGAAGATGCCACATGCTAAGATCTCACATGTCTCTTGGCCAAACTCTCAAAACGTAAAACAGAAGCAATGTTGTAACAAATTGCACAAAGCCTTTTAAAATGGTCCACATCAAAAAAAGAAAAGAAAAGAAAAAAAATGAAAAAATGAAAAAAGAAAAATATCCCAGGGGAATCACAGAAAGAGAGTTGTTCTTTTGTCCTCCAGACCTGGTTGACCTGCAGTGGCTGGTGACTGTACCCAAGTCACCACCAGTTCATATATCCACTGTCTTTCAATTGCAAAGTTATCACCTGCTCTGTAAACCAAGCTGGAGAATGAGAGCTTAACTGTACTTCGCATGCACTTGCTTCTGCTATACACGACCTTGTTTATCTCAAGGAAGAATCGCCTTTCAGAATCCTGTTATTAGTATTGATGGCAGTGATATCCTCTTAGGTCTTCATTCTTGACAAATGGGTCTCTCTATTCCCCAGAAGGTGCTGAAAGAATCTAGAAATATTTCCTGATGTATAATCTGTCATGGAAACACATTTTCTATTGATCACTTCTCTACTTACTGTACAGCACAGGCAAATTAAAAGGCTGAACACCAAAGAATTAATGCTTTTGAATTGTGGTGTTGGAGAAGACTCTTGAGAGTCCTTTGGACTGCCAGGAGATCAAATCAGTCAATCCTAAAGGAAATCAACTCTGAATATTGACTGGAAGGACTGATGCTGAAGCTGAAGCTCCAATATTGGGGCCACCTGATTCGAAGAGCCGACTCATTGGAAAATTCCCTGATGCTGGGAAAGATTGAAAGCAAAAGGAGAAGAGTGCAGCAGAGAATAAGATGGTTAGATAGCATCACCGACTCAGTGGACATGAACTTCAGCAAACTCCAGGAGATAGTGGAGGACAGAGAAACCTGATATGCTGCCGCCCATGGGGTTGCAAAGAGTCAGACACGACTTAGCAAATGAACAACATCAACCGGCAAATTAGTTGAACCTATATATCAATGCTTGTGTGGTTTGTAAAAGAGTAGCTGTTACAAGTTTATCAGTAGGGAGATCATAAAAAGAGTACGAGTCTTTCCCCTATAGAATAAAAACTCAAGGTGGCTTATACTTCTAATCAGAACATAAACTTAGCACAGAGGACCCCAGAGTCTATGAGGCATCAAATCTATTGATTTCTGGGTCCCACCTCCAAGATCGGATCCATGTGCTCTAGTGGGGAGTCCAGGGGAAGTGATTTTTAGTAGATGGTTTTGAACTGTACTTTTGAGAAGAACTGGATTCAATGAGAGAATTTTGGACTCAGAGGAAAACACTTGGGTCTTAATTCCAGCTCAGTGGCCTTAGGGTTTCTATCCTTTGATTTTTGTTTTCCATTCTATCAAAGGGAACCAGCCATAACCCTCTGTGTTATTATAGATATTATTTTCACAAAGGTTGTTTTTGCAGGCAACCAACCTCTCTGAACAGGCCGTGAGTGTAGCCACAGCAAAAGTCACAAATCTTATGCATTTGACTCTGTAGGATAAGAGAACCACCCTCAAGCCTTTTTTTCCAGTTATTTCCGTTGAAAAATAAATAAACTGCATATTAGAGACAGCAGCAGGACTGCTTACTGATAAACAGTCAGTTAGTAGAAAGACTATAAAAACCCAGCACTCCAGTGCAGTTAATGAAAGGGTGACATTAATGGTCTCTAAGGACACAATTTATTGCAACATCATGATTTCTGTACAGAAAGTGACATTGAAATTGCAAGGAAACCGTATATTTTGGTACTAAGTTAGGAAAAGGACGTACTCACTAGATCTTAGAATGATTGCTAAAAAATGTTTAAAGTAGAAACAAACTTTGGCACTTAAAATGATAAACTTGAGGTAACCACTGCTCTTTCGGCAAATATTTATTGAACACCCATTCTGGGCAGGCATAGCAGAAAGCTGCCCTTGTGGAGATTACATTGTAGTGGAGCAGATTACGGGTGTTTTAGTCATGAAGGTCATATTTATAGGTAACCAACCTTTGAACAAACTAGTGGGGAGACAAGTAAGCTACAGATAAATTATAGACTTACTCTGTGCAGTACAGTAGCCACAAGCCACACCTGGCTACCTAAGTTACTTAAAATCAAATACCATTAGGGATTTCTCTGGTGCCCCAGTGGTTAAGATTCTGTGCTTCCATCAAAGGGGGCATGGGTTCAATCCCTGGTTGAGGAACTAAGATCCCACATGTCAATGGAAATTGTCCAATTGCAGAAAGTTCTATTGGGTGATACTGATCTATACTATGATACATGATGGAATATATTCTGGTGGGTAGTAAAGTGAGACACGGTGACAGGCCATGTGAGGAATAGGGTAGTTGTCATTTAAATTGATCTGGGGAATATCTCTTAAGAAGGTGACATGGGAGGACTTATAAAAGAGGAGAGTAAAGCATGGAAATCAGGGGGAAGGGCATTCTGGAAGAGAGAACAGAAAGCACAAATGCCCAGAGGAGGAGCCAAGTCTGGGGTGGTTCAGGAACAAGAGGAGACCCGTGTCAAGTGGGGACTGGTAGGGACGAAGTCAGAGATGTAAGGGGAGAAGTGCCATCTCCCTGCCACGGGGAGGATGTCCCTTCTTGTTCATCCTGCTGTTGTGTGATGCACAGACAGAAAGAGGGCAAGGGCTGAAGCAAGGACCAGTTAGGAAAATTATCAGTCTAAATGAGGGATGATAGTGACTGGCTTGATAGCAATGAGGTGGGAAGATGGTTAGATTCTGAATATGCTTTGAAAGTAGAGACAAGGTTTTCTGGGTATAAGGGAGCAGACTCAGGACTGAGCCAACGGGAGTTAAAGCTTGAGATCTGAGCAACTGGCAGAATGGACTTGCCATTTACTGAGATGTGCAAGACTGTGAAGCCAGAAGACATGGTGAAAACAATCCCAAGTTTAATGTAGGGCACGTAATGCCAGTTAGACATCAAGGTGGAGAAGAGGAGGAGACAGTGGGATTCATGGATCTGGAATCTAGAAGGAAGGTCCAGGCCCAGAGGCACATCTCTGATAATCACTTGTGTCTTGGCCATGAGACCTGGATGAGGTCACCAGCAAGTAATGGTAGGTTGAGAAAAGTTCCAAGAACCCACCTGGGAACTCGAATGTGATGAGGTCTGAATGATAGGGAGGGACCAGAGAAGGAGGCAGAGAGGGAATGGGGCCAGGAGTGTGGCATCCTGGAAAACAAAAGAAAATGTTTCAAGCTGTCCAAACCTGTATACGTCAGATATCATACCTCCTTCCTGATTTGCCAAACACATTTTACAGTCCACCTGTTAGCCTCACAGTTAGTAATAGTGTCTTTCTTCATCCTCAACATTCACGTTACAAGATATGATGTGTATTGAAAACTTGCTGATTAGATCAAGTTAAAAAAATGAGTCATTGGATTTAACAGTGTGGAGGTCATCAGTGACCTTGACAAGGGGATTGGAGTGGCATGGTGGGATGTGAGGTTGAGTGAATGGAGGTCGCTCAGCAGCATCAGCTTTAGAAGAGTTGCTGAGACAAGAAATCGAGAGGTAGCTGGAAGGAAAATGGGGTCAGAACAGGTTTTGGTTTGAGTTTTTGTTCTTGTAATGTAAGAAAAATAATAGCTCATTTGTATGCTGATGGGAAAGATCCAGTAGAGAGGAAAATTGATGATGCGGGACACAGGGGAGGGAGACTTCTGGAGAAATGAGCGGGGCTGAGCTACCCAGCAAGAGGAAAGGGGGCCCTGGCAGGGGCACAGAGGGAGGGCCAGTGTACTGGCTCTGGTACAGGGAAATGAGGTGAGGTAGAATTTGGAGGAAGTGCTAGTCTGCCTGTTCGAAGCCTTTTCGTAAAGTAGAAGGTGCAAATCATCAGTGGAGAGGGCGGAGCAGGGGAATGGGAGTGAGGGCAGGGGAAGAGAAGATGTGACCGCTTGTCCAGGGAATGAGGAGAGGGTGGACAGGAAAATTCGTGGCTGCCCTTCAGCCAGGACTGGATTGAGAATGGAGGTGGTGAATTTCCGGTGAGTCCAGGCAACCCGAGTGGGTGTTCTCCTCCAGCCACAACCAGCAGTGTGAGTGCAGACCTGGAGTAGGGGGCAATCTGAATGTGCCCCATTTTTGTCTGAGTGAGTCCAACAGGCCATACATACCGGGGAAATGAGGCTTTATAATCATTCCCAGTGATGAAAAAAAAAAGAGGTCAGTCAGTGTTGGCAAATACATAGTTTTTTTGAGAAGCTCTTTTATTCATTAAAAATTTATTCTATAATTGAAGTTCCACTGGATCTTGCTAAAATGAATAAATAAAGCTGTATTTAATTAGCTACAATATTTACATTTCAACACTTAATCAGCTAACAGCTATTAAGAGTTTGTTCTTATAAGTATGTTGAGAGTCTCCCTTCAATTTTGCTCTTCTTTTGTGCTGAATCATTCTTTCCAGGGGTGGGTTGTCAGCCAGTCCAGTGTTCAGTGTTAGTTGCTCTGTCACGTCTGACCCTTTGTGACCCCATGAACTGTATCCCGCCAGGCTCCTCTGTCCATGGATTCCATGGATTCTCCAGGCAAGAATACTGGAGTGGGTAGCCATTTTCTTCTCCAGGGCATCTTCTCAACCCAGGAGTCGAACCCGGGTCTCGTGCATTGCAGGTGGATTCTTTACTGTCTGAGCCACTGGGGAAGCCCCCTCCACATCAGCCAGTCTAGGCCCAGAAATCTCTGGAATGGAAAGAGAAACCAACCTTGTAGGAAACACATCCCCTGCCTGGAGGAACTGTGTGGTTGGACTTCAGGAGAGAGTACGAATCAAGTAGAGAATGCCACCTGGCCCTGATAAGCAAAGTCATTCCTCACCAGTTGTGCAAGGTCCAACCCAATTGTCCACTAATTAATTCAGAACAAGTAAAGGACAGATTCATGAGATTTAGCCACATTTTGTGCTTTGTCATTGCCTTTTACATTTGCCATTTTATCAGCATCATCCTTGATTCATTTTAGTCCTCAGTACATTCCTAGTTATCTCAGTTGATGAGTTACATGACTTAAGCTTTTCTTAATTATAAAAGTAGTTGTTTCAGAATTTATGTTTTCCTAATTATAAAATAACAAAGACTCAATATAAAATTTTTGGAAAATACAGAAAATTTAAAAAGGGGGGAAATCCATTTTCAAAAATAGCCGCTAATAGTATTTTGTCTTTCTTTTCAGCCTTTTTTCTTAAAAAGTAATCTCTAATTATGAATCATTTCAAACATACAGACAAGTATGAAAAGATAACAAGCAACTCGGATTAGCAGATGTTAACGTTTTGCTATATGTGCTTTAGAGCACTCCTTTTTTTTTAAGATTTTCTTTTTTTTTATGTGGGCCATTTTTAATGTCTTGATTGAATTTGTTACAGTATTGCTTCTGTTTCATGTTTTGGGAATTTGTTGGGTTTTTTTTTTTTTCTTTTTTTTGGCTGGGAGGCATGTGGGATCTCAGCTCCCTGACCAGGGATGGAACCTGCACCCCCTGCAATGGAAGGAAGTCTTCACCCCTAGGCCACCAGGGAAGTCCCTCTTTACTTTTTACCAAATATCATATTATACATCCAGGTAAAGCCCATGCCCACCTCTTGCCCCACCCTCCTTCCCCAGAGATAACTACTGCCCTTGTCTATTGCCTACAATGCATTAACCAGTGGTCATCTGGGTTTGGCCACCTGGGCACTAGGAAGAAACTCTAGGGGTCTGTTCAGCAAGGTTGAGGCCCAGCCCACGGAGATGCTGACCCCACCTCCCCATCCTCAGTACACTATGGGAGCAGTCATCAGCCTCACTCACTTACCTTTCTATGACATTTTCCAACTGTATTATAAGATTCCATTTTTACCTTCATAATAACTGAAAGAATGGGGAATGGCATAGACTACTCATACAAACTTTAAAATATATGCAATATGTTACAAGAGTGAAATTATTCCCGGGTTAAAATGGTGGCAAAGTAGCTTGAATTGCTCTTTCTTGACTTCAAATTCACATTCAAAACCTACAGAATGTCTGTTATGTTTTATATGACATATGGAAAACACCAAAGGATATCTTTCCCAAAACCCACCATCAAACAGATTCAAATGTAGTCTAGTGCTAGCAGGCTTACGTGCCTTTTATGCTTCTAAAGATATTTTGATGTGTTTTGTAGTTTTTATGTTATTGTCAATGGGATCTTTTCCTCGTATTTTCTGATAGACTTCTGATGTGTAAGATAGCTATTGATTTTGTATGTTTATTTTCATTTCAGATCATTCTCTACTACTTCAGTGTTACTATAAGCGCTCTTAGATTTTCTAGTAGATGAAATATCTGCAAATATTAATTAAATGTATTTATTTTAAAAATTAAATGTGATTCTTCCTCTTTACTTCGATAACAAATCTTTTTTTGTCTACTTTATGCCTACACTATATTAGTCTGAAATTCTAGAGTAATGAAATTCTAGAGTATTTTGAAGTTGAAAGGTAGCCTGTATTATCCTTGATTTTAATTGCACCACTTCTAGGCTTCCACATCCAATAATATGTTAACCAGTGGTTTCAATTAGATAATCCCAGTCATGTTAAGGGCTCTGTTCATCCCATTATTAGCTTAGTCAGAGGTTTAAAAATCAGAACTGAACATTGCCTTTTTTCAAATCTCTTTCCAGAATTTATCAGTTATTTGCATTTTTCAACCTAGTACATGTTTATGTTAATTAATATAAAATAAACAGCAAAAGTAGGGGTGAATGTCTATAATATGTNTAACTGGTAATTTTATTTGGACTTTTTTCACTTAAATATTAAAAATAAGCATTTGTCATGTCATTAGATATTAATCTAAAAAGAAGTTTAAATAAGCTTTATATTGAATCGATCATACATAAATAAAAGTGCACAAATCTTAATGCACACTGCAATTCTGAATGAATTTTCATAAATGAAACACCTGACCAAACAGTATCCTGATCAAGAAATGGAATATTTCAACACACTGGAAGCCCTCTAAGTGTCCCTCCAAGGTTAACCATGTGATGAAATTATGTTTTAATAGCTGCATGATGAGTGAGGGGGGTGAGTAATAGCAGACAAAGCCAGAGAGGCAGGGAAGAACCAAATAAATTAAGACTTTGAGAACCATACTACATTCAGTTTCTATTGCCACATAAAAGATTGCTCCAAACTAAGTGGCTTAAGACAATACAAATTTATTATCTCCCAGTTCCCATTCCTCAGGAGTCTGAGCAAGGCTCAGCTGGACTCTCTGCTCAGGGCTTCACGAGGTGTCAGCTGCAGTGTGATGCTCATTTTGAATTCAGGCTCAGCCAGGCTTATTGTGGTTTGTTGTCAGAATTCTGTTCTTGTGGCTCCAGAAATGATGTTCCTGTTTTTTCCCTAGCTGTGGGCCAGCAACCACTCTCAGCTCTTGGAGTCTGCCCACAGTTTTGCCGTGTGGACCACATAGTCATTTCACAGCATGGATGTTTGCTTTCTGCCAGGCCAGCTGGAGCATGGCTCTCTGACTTCACCTTCTTTTAAAGGATCCTCTGTTTTGGTCAGGGACTCCCAGTGTAATTGACTTTGATGAATTCAAAGTGTACTGGCTAATAACTTAATCATAGGAGTGGTATCCTGCACTATAGAAGAGTGAGGGTCATTGGGGATTATCTTAGAATTCTGTTTGCCATAAATGGAGAAAAATGTACTTTTTTTCTGTTGCAATGAAAAGCTATTTGAAGGATCATAGTTACAGGGTTGGAGATCTGATTTAAGTTTAAATAAAACTAACATCAGCTGTCCATTGTTCAGTCACTAAGTCATGTCCAACTCTTTGCGACCCCATAGACTGCAGCATGCCAGCTTTCCCTGTTCTTCACTACCTCCCAGAGCTTGATCAAACTCATGTCCATGGAGTCAGTGATGCCATCCAACCATCTCATTCTCTGCCGCCCTCTTCTCCTCCTGCCCTCAATCTTTCAAGATTGTGCTGTGTGGACAATGGAATAGGATTTGGGTGTCATTGGATTTGGGTGTCATTAGAGGGAAGATGGTAACATTTTCTGAGACCAAAAAGAGCATGGAGTTGGAAATGAAGAACTTAACTTGGGACATGCTAAATTTTAGATTCCTGTTCTGTTTAGACATCCAACAGAGTTCACAGCTAGATACACATACATGGAGCCCAAAGGAGAGATTAGAGCTAGAAATGTACATTGAGAAATCATTATCTGGGGTGGAATGTGAATTCCAGAGACTTGATGAAAACACTAGGGGGAGATTTCAGGATTTCCTAAATTATAATTCATAGTCTTACAATCAGTTGCACAGATAGACTCTTGCCTGGAGTCTTCCCATAAGCGACCCCCTTGTTTGGCAGTATATTTTCTACGACATCAGGTTAGTTTTTCTTTTTTCTTTATAAATCTCGTACTGAAGCAAGTTCTAGCCACAATGAATTCTTGTTATCAGCATCAGTTCATAGAGCCAAGGGTCACGATGTAAACTGGGAGTTAGAAGTTGAAGGAGAAATCAAAATTCTTAGGCACCTCTGATTGAAAAAGCCCACAGACCTTCCTTTCAAAGACAGCATTGAGTAATAGGAACACAGCCACACAGGTCGTTGGCTGACTGGGTGTCATGGGAGGAACTGAGAAAGGAAAAACTGCCCCTGAGGAGAGGGACCCTGGCACTCTGAGTTTAGGGACGCTTGATCAGTTTAAATCTTCTGTAACATTTTTATTACTGTCCAACTTTTTCCCGTTCCTCCCTTGACAGTAGAATGAGCCATGTTCCTATGAACGCTGTGAGATCTGTGGAGCTTCTAAACCAGAGAAACTCAGCTATTACTTATTCTGCCTGTTCCTTTTCTACTTATTGTTTTATATTTTCAAAAATCATCTCGGTTAAAGATACCTGAGTCCTTGGATCCTTCTCCAGTGGAACGAGTAAATTAAACAATTTACTTTACATTAGAATTCACGACGGACTGCAGATTCTGTGCCTGGGGCGATCAGAGGCCTGGGCTGCTGGTCCGATGAAATGAGCATGGGCAACTGAGCAGCCAAGACAGCAGGACAGGGGAGGGCAAACGAGTCAGTGAGACCTCCAGTTGGCTGGAGTCAGAAGGAAGGAAGGGATGGGTGCAAACCTCCTCTGATGCTTTCCAAGCGGATCAGCTCTTTGAGATGCCCCAGGCAACAGCTCTCAGCCAGGATGGATGAGCCGCAGTCCCAACCAGCATTTAAACTTTCTTTGATTCACACAGACTGAATTCCCATCTCACAAATTTCTTATGAGTCCCTTATATTGAATTCTTAACTCAGAAAGATGGCATTTGCTTTGATGGTGCCAGAAAGCGTGAAGACATGGAATGAACATTTCAAAATTCTAATATCTCATAGCCATATAAGATTCTAAAATAAGGACACAGCAAAATTTATGTAGCTATTGCCCATTTGTGAGGTGATTTAACTCATTTCCTTTGTGCTAATTACAAATAACTATACTAGATATTACTGACATAAATCTTTGTGTGATTTTCTGATATTTCTAAGATAGAAGGCTAGTCCATTTGAATAACATGATTTCACTACCTAAGCCTTGATAAGTTTAAAGTTCACATCACATGCCACACACGCATAGGCATTATGATCCTGTCCAAAAATAAGAACTGTTTCTAATTTTTTATTTGGACCTTAATGTATATCCCTGGGGAAACAAATAATAAAATACAGAAAAATGTAAAATGAAGCAGAGCAGTCTGTTTCCTTTTTTTTTCCAGATTTTTTACTTCCAAATACAGATTAGGTATCTTCATATATATGACTTTTAAAAAAACATTCTAAAATGCCTTTGTCTCCAAAATATACCATTAAAGTAAAAAGAGCCTTCAGCGGGAAAAAAACAAGTAAAACAAATCACGAAGCACTGCATTAAAGGCACGTTGTTAGGATGCTGTGCGCCAGCCGCAGAAATCAACCCTGGCCAATTTACAATTTTTATTATTTATTGTATTTGCTTTTGGGTGCACTGGATCTACACTGCTGTGTGTGGGCTTTCTCTAGTTGGTGAGTGGGGTCTCCTCTCTATGCAGCATGTGGGCTTCTCACTGCGGTGGCTTCTCTCGTTGCAGAGCACAGGCTCTAGGGTGCACAGGCTCCAGGAGTTAGTTGTGGTTCACGAGCTATAGAGTGTGGACTCAGTTGTTGTGGCCCACGGGCTTAGTTTCCCCATGGCATATGGAATCTTCCTGGACCAGGTATTGAACCCGTGTCCTCTGCATTGGCAGGCAGATTCTTAACCACTGGACCACCAGGGAAGTCCAACTCTAGCGAATTTAAATAAAACAATTTTATTTTAATAATGTTGGGTATCTGATAGAATTGATAAGAAGGCTGGCGGACCAGGCTTTGGGAAGGTAAATGAAATAAGTGAGACTAGCTGGCACCAGGGTCTAGACACCACTGTAGAACTGCTCCAGCTAGCCCTAGACTCACAGTCCCACTCAGGGTCACAGCGGCACCACCCAAAGTCAGACAGAACCTCTAGCGGGCTTCTCTGCAGCTCTAGCTCCAGATGCAATGTCTGGGATGGTACATCTGACTGGCCAAGCCTGGGTCACACCCCTGAATTGCAGTTGCATGGGAAGCTGGTGGCATTTATGGTCTTTGGCATTTCTCAGGTGATGGGTGATATACTTCCCAGGGCTCACAGGGTGGAGGATGCTCTAAACACAGGAAGGGAGCTTAGGTGCTGTATCAGGGTTCTCCAGAGAAGCAGAACCAATAAGAGACATATATGATATAATAAATCTCCCCTTATGTATGTGTGTATATGCACACACGTGGGCTTTCCTGGTGCCTCAGCAGTAAAGAATCCACTTGCAATGCAGGAGTTGCAGGAAACACAGGTTCGATCCCTGGGTTGGGAAGATCCCCTGGAGGAGGCATGGCAACCCACTCCAGTATTCTTGCTTGGAGAATCCCATGGACAGAGGAGCCTTGTGGGCTACAGGCCATGAAGTCGCAGAGAGTCGGACACAACTGAGGCAAGTTAGCACGCACACACACGTATGCATGCACACGCATACACGTACATAAGAGGAGATACTATAGAAATTGGCTCATGTGATTATGAAAGCTGAGATGTCCTGCGATCTGCTATCTGCAAGCTGGAGACCCAGGAAAGCAGTGATGTAATTCATTCTGAATCCAAACATCCAAGAACTAGGAGCCCTGATGTCTGACGAGAGGAAGAGATGGATGTCCCAGCTCAAGCAGAGAGCAAGTCCCTCTTCCTGCACCTTTTTGATCTATGCAGGCACTCAGAGGGTTGCATGAGGCCCACATTGGTGAGGATGAACTTCTTTACTCAGTCTACCAACTGAAATGCTAATCTCTTCCAGAAACACCATCACAGACACACCCGGAAATAAGCTTTGGCCAGCTCTCTGGGCATCCCTTAGCCCAGCTCTCTGGGCATCCCTTAGCCCAGTCAAGCTGAAACAGAAAATGAACTATCACAGGGGCCCTCTGTCAAGAAACAAATTGTCAAATTTCCACTAGAGCAGTAATTTTCCAGCAGAGAAGAATTCCCAGGAGAGCTTCATAAATCATGGATTCTTGGCAGCACCAGTTGAGACTGTGTGGGTCAGGTGTGAAACCTGTGGACTGGCATCCATAGAGAGCACTCGGATGATGTTTATCCTGCCTTTCCAAACACCTCAGTTTAAACACTTCACCCGTGGTGGATTCATGTCAATGTATGGCAAAACCAATACAGTATTGTAAAGTAAAATAAAGTAAAAATAAAAATTAAAAAAAAATAAAAATAAACACTTCACTAGAGCATACACTATTTTTTTGGTGTATTTTAAAAATTTTTATTGGAGTATAATTGCTTTACAATCTTAGTTTCTGCTGTACAAGAAAGCAAATCAGCTATCTGTATACATATAGCCCCTCCCTCCCCTCCATCCCATCCCCTAGGTCATCACAGAGCACTGAGCTGAGCTCCCTGTGCTATACAGCAGCTTCCCACTAGCTGTCTAGTTTATATACACAGTTCAGTTCACTTGTTCAGTCATGTCCGACTCTTTGCGACCCCATGAATTGCAGCACGCCAGGCCTCCCTGTCCATCACCAACTCCTGGAGTTTACCCAAACTCATGTCAATCGAGTCAGTGATGCCATCCAGCCATCTCATCCTCGATCGTCCCCTTCTCTTCCTGCTCCCAATCCCTCCCAGCATCAGGGTATCTTCCAATGAATCAACTCTTCACATGAGGTGGCCAAAATATTGGAGTTTCAGCTTCAACATCAGTCCTTCCAATGAGCACCCAGGACTGATCTCTTTTAGAATGGACTGGTTGGATCTCCTTGCAGTCCAAGGGTCTCTCAAGAGTCTCCACCAACACCACAGTTCAAAAGCATCAATTCTTCAGTGCTGAGCTTTCTTCACAGTCCAACTCTCACATCCATACATGACCACTGGAAAAACCATAGCCTTGACTAGACGAACCTTTGTTGGCAAAGTAATGTCTCTGCTTTTGAATATGCTATCTAGGTTGGTCATAACTTTCCTTCCAAGGAGTAAGCGTCTTTTAATTTCATGGCTGCAGTCACCATCTGCAGTGATTTTGGAGCCCCCAAAAATAAAGTCTGACACCATTTCCGCTGTTTCCCCATCTATTTCCCTTGAAGTGATGGGACCAGATGCCATGATCTTAGTTTTCTGAATGTTGAGCTGTAAGCCAACTTTTTCACTCTCCTCTTTCACTTTCATCAAGAGTATATATATGTTAATCTTACTTTCCCAGTTCAACTCACCCTCCTCTCCCCTCCCCTGTGTTCACGTGTTCATTTTCTATGTCTCCATATCTATTCCTGCCCTGAAAACAGGCTCATCTGTACCATCTTCCTAGATTTTAGGAGGTTCCTTAAAAAACTAAAAATAGAACCACCATATGACCCAGCAAGGGCTTCCCAGGTGGTTCAGTGGGTGAAGAATCCACTTGCAGTGTAGGAGACACAGGAGGTGCAGGTTCGATCCCTGGGTGGGGAAGATCCCCTAGAAGAGGGCATGGCAATCCACTCCAGTATTCTTGCCTAAAGAATCCCATGAACAGAAGAGCGTGGCGGGTTCCAGTCCATAGAGTTGCAAAGAGTCAGACATGACTGAAATGACTAAGTGCGTGCGACTGCACACACACACATATGACCCAGCAATTCCATTACCGGACTTCTACCCTGAAAGTGAAGTCGCTCAGTCGTGTCCGACTCTTTGCGACCCCATGGACTGTAGCCTACCAGGCTCCTCTGTCCATGGGATTCTCCAGGCAAGAATACTGGAGTGGATTGCCATTTCAAAGCCATAATTCAAAAAGACACATGCCCCCTGATGTTCATTTCAGCACTATTTACAATAGCTAAGATGTGGAAGTAACCTAAATGTCCATCAACAGATGAGTGGATAAAGAAGATTTGGTATAAATACACAGTTGAATATTATTCAGCCATAAAAAGGAACAAAACTGGGTCATTTGTAGTGATGTGGATGAACCTAGAGTCTGTCATACAGAGTGAAGTAAGTCAGAGGAAAACAAATATCACACATATTAATTTTTGACTGACCATGGTGCATACAACATTGATTCATGCATTTTGTGATACTTTCTTTTTTATTAGCACAAAGTTTATGTTTTAACTGTATTCATATTTGGTATGGAGAATCACTTTCTGTCCTAAATCCTAAATCACTTTTGGCCATCAACATTTCTTTAGACAGAACCTCAGAACACCAGTCAGCTTTTTACAATATATATCCCTCATCATGACAACTTAGGTATTGTTTTGAGTTTGAGATGTATCGAAGAATTCTGAGGTTTCCTGCTATTCATATTTATGAAGAGCCATAGTTTCTTTGCTTTTCTTAATTGAATTATGTTTAGCTTCATATTAAATAGTTTCTCTTGGTATCTTGACAGATATCACCTCCTGAGTGAAGACATTCATAAAGAATGAGTCAACCACATAGCTTCTCCAAGTCTGAAAATTTCTCTACTCCTTCCTGAGAGATCTGGCAATGTCTAACATAAAGCTGCCAATCTTAATTGTTCAAAATAACTTCTTTATTGCTATATCATAATGTATTTTTTCTCCTTTTAATTATGAAAAAAATTTTAAATAAGGAAAAAAGGATGCCTTTCCAAAAAACACAATGTAGTTACTGTGCAAAATATCACCAACTTCCTACAATTGCTTCTGACCTTTTCTTTCCTTTTAAAAAAAATGATACATTACTGATCTAGTTGATATATCTTTTATATGCTCTTCCTTTTCTTTCAGGCAAGGCTTTATTTGGGCCCCTGCTGCAGCAGTAGGGGAGCAAGAACAAACAACAGGTTCCCTTGCTTGCTCACTCCCTAAGGGGAGGTGAGCTTGTTCCTTATACAGGGTGAGATAGGGGTATGTCCAGGGGTCATTCTGGAGGGGTGGCTAGGTGGTTTGCCCACCCCTTAGGTGGATGTTGAGTTCAGGGGGCATACGCAGTACCCGACTTTTGCTCTGGACACCCTGTTTTTGCTCCAGGCTCTTCAGAAGTGGTAATTGGGCTTTTTTTGGTCTTTTTGTATCATTTGTCCAGAATTTGCCCCAACTGCATAGTACTCTTGCCTGGAAAATCCCATGGATGGAGGAGCCTCGTGGGCTGCAGTCCATGGGGTCACGAAGAGTCGGACACAACTGAGCAACTTCACTTTCACTTTTCACTTTCGTGCATTGGAGAAGGAAATGGCAACCCACTCCAGTGTTCTTGCCTGGAGAATCCCAGGGACGGCAGAGCCTGGTAGGCTGCCGTCTATGGGGTCGCACAGAGTCGGACACGACTGAAGCAACTTAGCAGCAGCATAGGCATAAGGTTATTTTTAGTCCCCTAGAGTGTCTTTGTAATTTTGTTCAAGGAGAGGTGTGTCCAGATATAAGTTTTGCAGCACTGCAGCAAAGGGTCCCAGGTCCCAGACTGTTTCATTGCCCCTGAGAGACTCTACATCCTTATTCTTAAGGATAAGGGGCCAAAGGTCTCTTCTTTTGAATCTTCTTCCTGCTGAACAGAGGCCATAGACCCTAGCCTACCCTAGAAGTGTCTCTCCCTACTCCATGCCTTTTCAGGAGAAACCACTGTCATGAGTTTGGAATGTTTTCTTCTAGCCTATGTTTTGTGGAGATATTTTTTAAGCAAAAATATAGGATCCAGATTTAAGTTAAAATTCTACCATCTGCTTGGCCCCTACCTCACACCCTACACACATACTCATAAATTAATTTAGGGTGATTCATAGACCCAAAAGGCCAGAACTATAAAGAGACAAGAAAGAAATAGGAGAATATCTTTTCAACTTGGGGATAGGCAAAAGTTTTCTGGACAGAACACAAAAATCTCTAACCATGAAAAACCTGAATCATTCAACTTCATTAAAATTTAAAACTTATGTTCCTTAACAAGAACCAGTAAAGGGTATGAAAAGGAAAATCGCAGATTAGGAAAAGATATTTTTAATATGTATATCTGAGAAAGCGCATATACAGATATATGTATGTATAAAGTTACAACTGAAAGGTACAGAGAGAAACAGCCACAACAGTGTACACAATATCTGGTCACTTCACAAAGGGAAACATACAAATGGCCGACAAGCACAATAAGTGGAAAGATGTACAACACTGGCTATCTCAGAGAAATTGCAGATTAAAACAGCCATGAATTACCCACTTCATGCCCACAAAGAAAGCTGAAGATGAAAAGACTGACAGTACCAAGTGTAGGCAAGGAGGTGGAGTAGGTGGGATTCTGATATATTACAGGTAATAATGCAAAATGGTACCATCACTTTGGAAAACAGCTAGGCCATTACTAATAAAGTAAAATATATACTTACCCTAAGTCCCAAGAACCTTCTCCCAGAATTTTCCCAAGAGAAGTGAGAATACAAGTCTGTGAAATAATGTGCCCAAGGTTGTTCAGAACAGCCTAATCATCATAGCTGCAAACTGGACACACTAAACACAACTACATGTCCACCAACAAGAGAATGGATAAACACAGTTGTGGCAAATGCATACAATATCTTTCTTCTGTTTCTCTGGAGACCCCAGAACCCTCACTCATACAGCTTCCCAAAGATCAGGGCTTGATGCCTTTTCTGTTCAGCAGACAACCAAAAGCCCTTCTTTCATCATGAAGGATTAGTAATGTTACTTTCGTAACCATGGACAGGGCCTTGTTCTGGCCTTTACCTCCAGCCTGCCATCTTTCAAAGGTCCTATCATCTCTGTAAAATAAGAGAATCAGAATTGCAAATGATACACCATCTGAGAGGGTTCAACCTCCATAGCCCTTGACCTAAATATATACCCAGTATGAAGTGTATCTGACCTCAGGGGGAGATTCTTTGTTGGCATACTCGTAATGCCCCACTCAGTGCCTGAGATGCAGCCCTCCTCATGTGTGGTTGGAAGCAGGGGGCACCTGGAAAAAGATTGCCTCAACCCAGCAGAAAAACCCAAGTCAGCACCAGAAGTGATGTGTCAGAATCACCCATATTCTTTGTACTGGACCCCACTCTGCCCCTAGAGTCTCTGGGGCCTGAGAATGTTCATTTCTAACAAGTTTCCTGGCAATACTGATGAATCTGTGCATTAGAGCTCAGGGGTGGGGAAAAGGGAAGGAAGTCAGAAGCCTCACACAGGCAGCAGAGGGTAAGCAAGAGGAAGGCCAGGACGTGGGCCAGGGACCACACCAAGTTACCAAGAGATTTTTTACATTGGATGCTGGCCTCTAACAGTGGAGAAGGGGTGGGTTATTGAAACACACAGTGGCAGACCACACCTAAACAACACAAATGTGAACCCACCCAGGCCTTCCTGCCTCAGTCCTCATGGCAGGTAGCATGTATGTCAAGTTGGAAAGAGAATGCTTTCTGTCAATATAGATGTCCAGTATGAAATGCTCAACTGACACCGATTTTCAGACTTAGGAGATGGGAGCCAAGCCATGTGAAGCTTAACTAATAAGACTCAACTAGAGAGCACTGGGAAAAACCCTGATGCTGGGAAGGATTGGGGGCAGGAGGAGAAGGGGACGACAGAGGATGAGATGGCTGGATGGCATCACCGACTCGATGGATGTGGGTTTAGGTGGACTCTGGAAGTTGGTGAGGGACAGGGAGGTCTGGCGTGCTGCGATTCATGGGGTCGCAAAGAGTCGGACATGACTGAGCGACTGAACTGAACTGAACTGAGAGAGCACAGATGGGAGAGTATGTTCTCTCTTGTTTGTAACACGTAAAATTTTCAGAACTTCCCTGGTGGTCCAGTGGACAAGACTCCATGCTCCCAATGCAGGGGGCCTGGGTTTGATCCCTGGTTAGAGAACTAAATCCCACGTGCCACAACCAAGAGTTCACATGCTGCACCTAAAGATCCCGGATGCCTCAACAAGCATGGGAGACACTGCGTGCTGCAACTAAAGACCCAGTGCAATCTAATTAATTAATTGATTTTTAAAATGTAATATTTTCAATAAGTCATAAATCTTCAAGTTAAGGCAGAATTTACTCTACAATGCTATTTCTTCCCTTCTCGCAATATATTTAGCAGCCTTGAGTCTGTTTTACAGTCACTTCTTAGTTTATCCAGATTTTCTTCCTTTTCTCTTCTGCCCTTCCCACAAGTGCTTAAATTCCCTCCAGCCCATTCAATATTAATCCTTTTCCATCACCTTAAAAACTTTAATTAGCTATTTTGATATATTCCCTAGGAACTCTGGAGTCTGATTCATCAAAGTGATAACAAGAAATTATTTGGGGAATTTGTTCCAATTTAAGTGACAAAATTATTTCCCCATTTGTTACTTGTCTGCTTATAGATATTCAAAGGCTCAATACCAAATATATACTCGAGAAGCTGGTTCTCTGTAAGCAAGCTTTTTCCAGGGTAAGTGGAGTACAGACTAAGAATCTGCGTTGTATCCTGCAGCAATACAATTTTTTATATTCATTTTAAATTTATTTTTATGTATTTGGCTGTGCTGGGTCATAGTTGTAGCACGTGGGATCTAGTTCCCTGACCAGGGATCAAACGCAGGCTCCTTGCATTGGTAGCATAGATTCTTGGCCACTGGACCACCAGGGAAGTCTCTAGCAACCCGTTTTTAAGCCAATATAAAGAAGTAAGACTGAGTCAGAAGAAAATGGGCGTTGCTTGAACATATTTCCCTGGGAAGAGTGGTGTGGTGATGAAAATGACATCTGGTCAGGAAGGAAGTGGATCCCATGTGAAAAGGATTCCAACCCAAGCCTGAGCCTTCCGAAATACAGCTTTTCCACCCCTTGAAAATCAGGCCTCCTCTTTTAGTGGCTGGTCCTCCAAAGAAATAGAAGATGCATCACAAAGTGCTTCTTGTACAGATGGGACATGACTCTCCTACCTTGAGGGTCCATCTCTACAAAGCCAGAAGGCCCAGGGCATCCCATTGACTACAGAGCTGCTGAGATAATTCCTAAGTCGCCTGCAGTTTAGTGTCTGGTCTGCTTCCCTGACTCCTCTTCTCCCTTATCTGTGAATCCAGAAAATGAAGTTCACTGTGCAGAGCTGCTCAGGGCATCTGCTGTGTGGGCTTCAGTCACCACACAAGAAGAAAGGGGACTCGCAGGGGAAAGAAATGAATATTTATTGAGGGCCTGCTGCTACAAGACTAGGCATTTTAACATGTCTCATGTCCCAGGGGCCCATGAAGTGAGCATAACGGGTCAGTTTCATCTATCAGCTGCAGTTGATAAATGAGGACACCAGTGCTTAGCTTCACCATGAAGAACCTTGCTTAGCTCTCTTTGTAAACAAAAAAAAAAAATGTGGAACTTGTACTGCTTATTATATACTGTTGTCAGGGACTGTTTACTTAATCCTTACAACATTCATACAGAAGGGTACCTGGTGGCTCAGAGAGTAAAGAATCTGCCTGCAGTGCCAGAGACCCAGGTTTGATCCCTGGGTTGGGAAGATCCCCTGGAGAGGGAAATGGCAACCCACTCCAGTATTCTTGCCTGGGAAATCCCATGGACAGAGGAGCCTTGTGGGCTACAGTCAGGGTCGAGGTCTCTGTAATTTGCTTGCTTTTCTCTTCATTGTCTTAAGATGGCTGCTCCAGCCATCAAGGCTAGGCAGGAAGGAAATGGAAGNGGAGGTGGGAGGGGGCTTCAGGATTGGGAACACGTGTACACCCGTGGCAGATTCATGTTGATGTATGGCAAAACCAATACAGTATTGTAAAGTAAAATAAAGTAAAATTAAAAAAAAAAACCTCAGCATTCAGAAAAGTAAGATCATGGCATCTGGTCCCATCACTTCATGGCAAATAGATGGGGAAACAGTGGAAACAGTGACAGACTTTTATTTTTCGGGCTCCAAAATCACTGCAGAAGGTGACTGCAGCCATGAAATTAAAAGATGCTTGCTCCTTGGGAGAAAAGTTATGACTAACCTAGACAGCTTATTAAAAAGCAGAGACATTTCTTTGCCAACAAAGGTCCGTCTAGTCAAGGCTATGGTTTTTCCAGTAGTCATGTATGGATGTGAGAGTTGGACTATAAAGAAAGCTGAGCGCTGAAGAATTGATGCTTTTGAACTGTGGTGTTGGAGAAGACTCTTGAGAGTCCCTTGGACAGCAAAGAGATCCAACTAGTCCATCCTAAAGGAGATCAGACCTGGGTGTTCATTGGAAGAACTGATGTTGAAACTGAAACTCCAATACTTTGGCCACCTGATGTGAAGAGCTGACTCATTAGAAAAGACCCTGATGCTGGGAAAGATTGAAGGCTGGAGGAGAAGGGGACAACAGAGGATGAGATGTTTGGATGGCATCACCGACTCAATGGGCATGGGTTTGGGTGGACTCTGGGAGTTGGTGATGGACAGGGAAGCCTGGCGTGCTGTGGTTCACGGGGTTGCAAAGAGTCAGACACGACTGAGCGCCTGAACTGAACTGAACTGTGAGGGAGGCTAGGCACCTAGTCATCGCAGTGACTGATACAGAACAAAGGGGAGAGTAGGGATCGATTAGGCAGCAAATAATCTCTGCAACAAGGCCCTGTTGGCCCAGGATTAGATAATCATCAACTATAGCATCAATTCCAAGCCTCTGCTGCCTGCTACAGAAGCCCAAGACTAGGCAATCATCAATTCCATTATCAGTCTCCAAGTCTCTGCTGCCCATTACCGAAGCCGTAGGAACAAACAATGGGCTGCTTCAGCACTCCAACTGGCTTGGACCAAGATTCTAGGATTTGAAGAGCCCAGTGCATTTCAAACTGTGAAAGATCAAAATGAAGACAATCTATATTTCTAAAGCATTCATTTTTAAAATGGAGAAATAACCCAACAATTTTTTTTCAGTTTTTACTCTTACCTGTGATTGGTGTGTTGGTGTGGTTGGCCACCATTTTCCATACCTGTGAGTCAGGATGGTGGCCCAGTGCATCTACCAGCTGCCTCAACTTTTAAGAGATCTTCAGGAACTATAGAAAAGATATTCAAAGAGGAGACTATGACTATCCCATTGTTTTGTTTGTTTGGTTGGTTGGTTGGTTGGTTGGTTTTTAATTTTTATTTTATTTGACCATGCTGTGCAGGATAAGGGATCTTATTTGCCTAAGTAGGGATCAGACCCATTTCTCCCACACTGGAAGCTCGGAATCTTAATTACTGGACCACCAGGGAAGACCTGATTATCCCCTTGTTAATCAAGGCTGAGGGAGAATAAGCCTAAGACATGTATCAGATGGCTATAAAGTATGTTTATTACCCACATTTCTTTCTTTTTTGTGCCCTTAGTTCCCTGATGAGGAATTGAACCCATGCCCTAGGCAGTAAAAACACAGAGTCCTAACCACCAGCCCACCAGGGAAGTCGCTACCCACATTTCTTGCTCTGAGGATGTCCAGTCCTTGTATCTCTGTCTGTTAAAGTCTAGTAGAGAACAAATTAACAACCTCTTACCCCTCTAGAATTCTGGGTGTCCAGGACTTTCCTTCACTGATTTTCCAAGAAACACTGAGAGCAGAAAAATGCTAAATATATTATGGTTAGATAAAATGCAGTATTTCATTCTAAAGTAATTATAGTACAATCTAACTGAATTCCAAGGAATTAGGCAATGCTAGGGTTCAGGGAAAGACCCATAGGCTCTTTGGGATAATTCTTTACAGAAGTACTCATAGTTATTGGGGTTCAAACCCAGGAAAGCTCCAAGAGGCCTTACTGTTTCTTTTTTTATTTCACTAAGTATATTACCATGTTATCAAAGCACAGCTTGCAGGCATCTGTAAAGACTGCAAATGGAAACAGAAGCTAATGTACCAGTGCATTTCGCTGGCTGGATTCCAAGATGCACACAAGTTTGCTGAACTTAGAATTGACTGTAAACTTGGATGTCTTGCTCTTGTGCTGCCAACCATGCCACCAGCATCCCAGGAAGGATCAGCTGAGCCACAGGGGCAAAATTCTGAGAGCTCTGAATCATCTTTGATTTTTCTGAAACAAGAGTTGAATCCCCCGAAGATGGATTTTGAGTCTCTGGGAACCCACACAAGATAGCAGCTATCAACATCAAAATAGATATTTGGAAAGGACACCAGGCAAGTCGGAGTCAGCTGGAGAACAGTGCCACGCCCTCAGGGTGGACCCCCACTCCCCCCAGAGGAGCCACAAACAGCCCCAGCAAAGCAACATGGCATTTCCTTCTTGAATCATCTGAGTTCCACGCTCAAGCTGTGATTCTCCAAATGTCACTCCCAGTGACCCCTGTCCTTCTGAGGCAGACACGTGACTCCATATGCCCGCCTGCCCCTGCCTCTGCAAGTGAGGTCAAAGCCACGCGTGTCTCCTCCTGTCACAGCCAGAACCCGGGTGGACCTTTGACCGACATGGGCTGGGAGATGCTTTCCTTCTTGGAGTTGACCCTCAGTGATCTTAGTCAGTCTTTGCTGGCATGAACTGAAAGGTGTGGGGCCCTTTCCTGCCGTGGACACAGAGAAGCAGAAAGCGTTGAGGGTCTTAGAATCCCAGATTGCAGACAGGGAGCAGCCTTCCTGGGGTCCCCTTGCCCTGATTTCACATTTTCTGTGGATCATGGATGTCTTGATTGCCTCTGCGTCCTGAGCAGAATTGTATCCTTCACTTTCTCTCATAATTCTTTTTTTTTTTTTGCCTATGCTGGATCTTCATTGCCACATGCAGGCTGTCTCTAGTTGTGGCGAGCGGAGGCTACTCTCTAGCTGAGGCGTGCAGGCTTCTCACTGAGGAGCATGGGCTCTAGCACACGCGGGCTTCAGTATTAGCAACACATGGGCTCAGTTGCCCCACAGCATGTGCGATCTTCTCAGACCAGGCTCGAACCCGTGTTCCCTGCATGGCAAGAGGATTCTTATCCACTGGACCACCAGGGAAGCTCCTCCCTTGTAATTCCCTATCTCCCCACCCCCTTATCCTTCCAAAACAGCCCTTGTTTGTTACTTAACGTAATCCATCAGTTTGGATGGATTTCCGGGTTTTTGCCAAATTTCTCCACTAAGACACTGAAGATCCCTCGGCTATCATTTTATGACAGATCCAGCGACAGTTTTTTACGTTCAAAAACACACTCTTTCAGAAGGGAAAGAAGATTAGTCTAATAAATACCTAAAACACACAGACATATGCTAGTAAAATATAGAAAGGATATATATCCTAAGCATGGTTCTTTCCCCCAAATGTCATGTATTTCATGGTAAAACAGTGCTGGTGAAGGCTATCATTTATTGTGTTCCCTGTGCCCGGCACAGCAATAAACATGTCACAAATGCTGGTTCATTTCATCCTCACAACAACTCTACATTCCCATTTTGCAGATAAGGACACTGAGGCTTAGCCCTCAGAGGTTCTGTAAATGCCCAAGAAGACCCAGCAATTAAATCTCGACATCTGTCTTCCTCAAATGCCTGCCTTCTTTACAGCACACAAACACTGTCTGGGCAATTTTCTCCACACTCCTGGCTCTGTGGGGTGTTAATAGCTGTTTGTTTCTGTTAGAATGCTTTTGCTGCAAGTAGCAAAAACAGCAATTCGAATTGGCTTAAAGGGTAAGGAATTATCATAGAAAACAGAAGTTCAGAGTCGAATGAGCTTCAGAGTTGGGTGAGTTAATGGGGTTGTTCCTCTTCCTCCTCCTTCATGGTGACACCTGGGGAGACTGTATTCTCCAAATATGGCCTCCATGCTCTGTTCTTCTGTGATGTGACCTTGGCAGACTTCCCACTGATAGAGGAGTCCGCCTCCCAACGCTTTGTGTCTGGGTGGGCTTCATTTAACCAGTAGAATGCAGTGGAAGTGATGTTTCCAGGTCCGCTGATGCTAGGTCAGCAAGGGCCTGCGTTGTCTGCGTACTGGAACACTTCCACTTGGAGCCCTAAGTTGCCATGTAAGAGGTCCAGCCACCTTGTGGCTGCCATGATGTGAGGAAGCTAAGCCCCACGAGGAGGTTGTTGGCAGTCCTGGTCTGGAATCCTCCTAGCCCTGCCGCCAACCTCGTGGATGAACGAATCTTCAGATAATTTAGCCCCAGCTGTAGAGTCGCTCCAGTTTTTGAGTCTTTCCAATGCGGTCTCAGAAAACATAGACAAAATGTGATCCCAGAACAAGGTCACTTTCACGCCGGTAACAAGATGACATCACAGTTAGACAGGACAGTACACAGAGATTAAAGAGGAGCCATCTCTTCCTGTCACTCTCTCTCTTTCTCCACAAGGACATAATGTTTCCCAAAGACCTTCAGCAGGCATCACAGCGTGTGTCTTTAAAAATGGGTCACACGAGGGCTTCCTGGCGGCTCAGTAGTAAAGAATCCACCTGCCAACGCAGGAGACACATGTTCAATCCACATGCAGTGGAGCAGCTAAGCCCATGTGCTGCCACTATTGAGCCTGTGCTCTCTAGAGTCTGGGAGCCACAACTACTGAAGCCCAGGAGCCCTAGAGCCTGGGCTCTGCAACAAGAGAAGCCACTGGAATAAGCCCACACACTGCAGCTAGAGGGCAGCCCCCACGCACCACAGCCAGAGCAAAGCCTGCGCGGCAGCCAAGACAGTACAGCCAAAAATAAATAAATACAGTTTTGTTTATTTTTCAATTGGTCGCATGCCCTCCTGGAACAGGACGATTGTTAGCGGACATGTCAGCTACATGTCAAACACAACGTCACCTACAATATTACCCAAGAAAGCATTTCTCTGGTTAACTACTGGCAAACACTACACTAAAAAAGGTTAAACCGATCTCTTTAACTATCGGTACAAGACAGCTCAGAAACATTTATACTAATCATAGTTTTAATTTCCAGTAAGGGAAATCATATGCCACGTTTCTTATTCAAATTCACCATGAAAGATTTTTTTAAAAATTTTGAGGTGGAGTGCAGTTGCAGAACATTTCACTTCCTGGAACTATTTTCTACAGAAAAAATAACTGGAAAAAAAACAGTACAATTATATACAACCTCTAAAGGTATTTCTGTTAAAATCAGAAACATGACAAATGTGCCCATTACCAAAATTGTCATTTAACATTCGTCTAGTAACCAGTGCAATTAAGTAAGAACTCTGCCCCTATTTAAAGAAATTACATAGAACTTTTTTTCCTCCTCTTTATTCCTCTAGTTTCTACTTTTTAAAAAATCTGTTTACACAGTATGGGATGTAAACCCAATGGATTATGGTTAAATTGTTAGGGTTTTGTATTATATCTTCCCTTTTAAGAGATAGCCACCTCATTTGCATTTGGTTCTGTAGTCAAGTCTATACATTTATTTCACTACATTTTAGATTTGGATGGTTTCAGTTCGCAGAAAAGTTTCCATTATACCATGATTTCTACCTTCTTGAATTCCTTTTTTTGATTCATCTCTCAGTAGGCTGATAGGATTTTCAGTAATTGATTTATGAAGGGTGTTGAATTTTTTGCTTTCTGAGCTCTTGCATAGCTGATTTATGCTTGTTGCCTTTGTAGATGAACCATAACCCCACCAGGTATCAAATTCTAAGAGCTCTTTCCTCTAAATCTCCGTTGCATCTCACCACTGTCTCCTGGAGTTGAGTTGCACAGGACATGATTCTCTTACCCTATTGTTCACCCACTTTTTATGCCAAAATGTTTGCAGAATTTTATTCTTTATTCTTGCATTTCAAACACATCATTGAGATTCATCTATTTGTGTTGACAGTTTTAAACGATGTTACCTGCTTAACAATAAGCCCTAAAGATCCAGAGAACTAAATTTTCAGAAAGTGGGTGGGTTTTTCTTTTCTTTTGGGGGGCTTCTTGCTTTTGTTCTGCTGCTTCTTGGCTCTTCTTTAGAAATAATGATTTTCTGTATATCTCTATTTTATGTTCTTCATGTTTACCATTTCTTACATTTTTTTCATCCCTGAGTCCTTCTCTCTGTAGGTCAGAGCTAATAATATTTATTTTGCCATCTGAATCACTGAGTCCATTTTCTCTTCTGTAAATCTTGCTCTTTACTGCCGTCCTTTCTGCTCTGGTATTATTAGATTCTTAAAACACTGAAAAGTGAAAGCGTTAGTCACTCAGTCATGTCCGACTCTTTGTGACCCCATGGACTGTAGCCCACCAGCCTCCTCTGTCCATGGGATTCTGCAGGCAAGGATACTGGAGTGGGCTGCCATTACCTACTCCAGGGGATCTTCTCAACCCAAGCATCAAACCCAGGTCCCCTGCGTTGCAGGCAGATTCTTTACCATTTGAGTTACCAAGGAAGCCCTCTTAAAACATTTCCTCTTTTATAGTAACCAGTTTTCTTCTAATCAATAAATTTGTGTATATATTGGGTCGGCCAAAAAGTTCATTTGGAGTCTCTGGAAGATGATTTGGGAAACTCAAACTTTTGGCCAACCTATGACTACCCCAGGAAGCATAACACAATTGCTAAATAAAGTTTACTTTTATTTCCTATAAACATTTTTCAAAAGTATGTTTTCTTCAGTCTCTATAATGTTCAGTTCTGCAGTTTTTATGTCTTGAATCCCTTTCACAGATTGCAAATTTTGTCTGTTCTCATTTCCTTCAGTACAAATATCCTTTGCATAAAGAAAGATAAGTAATAGAAGAGGATTTGCCATAAAATAGTATACGTCTCATTAAGGCAGCAACATTTTTTTTTGCTTTTTAAAATTTATTTTATTGAAGTATAATTGATTTATAGTGTTGTGTTAGTTTCTGCTTTGCAGCAAAGTGATTCAGTTATTGCTGTTGTTTAGTCACTCAGTCGTGTCCGACTCTCTGCGACCCCATGAACTGCAGCACGCCAGGCCTCCCTGTCCATCACCAACTCCCGGAGTCTACCCAAACCCATGCCCATCGAGTCGGTGATGCCATCCAACCATCTCATCCCCTGTTGTCCCCTTCTCCTCCTGCCCTCAATCTTTCCCAGCATCAAGGTCTTTTCTAATGAGTCAGCTCTCCGCAGCAAGTGGCCAAAGTATGGGAGCTTCAGCTTCAGCATCAGTCCTTCTAATGAATATCCAGGATTGATTTCCTCGATTGACTGGTTTGATCTCTTTGCAGTCCAAGGGACTCTCAAGAGTCTTCTCCAACACCACAGTTCAAAAGCATCAATTCTTCGCTGTTCAGCCTTCTTTATGGTCCAGCTCTCACATCCATGCATGACTACTGGAAAAACCATAGCTTTGAGTATATGGACCTTTGTCAGCTAAGTAATGTCTCTGATTTTAATCCACTGTCTAGGTTTGTCATAGCTTTTGTTCCAAAGAGCAAGCGCCTTTCAATTTCATGGCTGCAGTCACCATCTGCTGTGATTTTAGAGCCAAGTATGTCACTGTTTCCATTGTTTCCCCATCTATTTAAAACATTTTTCAGTTATACATATGTATACCTTCTTTTTCATATTCTTTTCCATTATGTTTTATCACAGGATATTGAATATAGTTCCTTATGCTATACAGTAGGACCTTGTTGTTTCAGTTCAGTTCAGTCACTCAGTCATGTCTGACTCTTTGCGACCCTATGAACCGCAGCACGCCAGGCTTCCCTGTCCATCACCAACTCTCAGAGTCCACCCAAACCCATGCCCATCGAGTCGGTGATACCATCCAAACATCTCATCCTCTGTCGTCCCCTTCTCCTCCTGCCCTCAATCTTTCCCAGCATCAGGGTCTTTTCTAATGAGTCAGCTCTTCACATCAGGTGGCCAAAGTACTGGAGTTTCAGCTTCAGCACCAGTCCTTCCAATGAATATTCAGGACTGATCTCTTTTAGGATGGACTGGTTGGATCTCCTTGCAGTCCAAGGGACTCCCAAGAGTCTTCTCCAACACCACAATTCAAAAGCATCAATTCTTCAGCACTCAGCTTTCTTTATAGTCCAACTCTCACATCCATACATGACCACTGGAAAAACCATAGCCTTGACTAGACAGACCTTTGTTGGCAAAGTAATGTCTCTGCTTTTTAATAAGCTGTCTAGGTTGGTCATAACTTTCCTTCCAAGGAGCAAGCGTCTTTTAATTTCATGGCTGCAATCACCATCTGCAGTGATTTTGGAGCCCAGAAAAATAAAGTCTGTCACTGTTTCCACTGTTTCCCCATCTATTTCCCATGAAGTGATGGGACCAGATGCCATGACCTTAGTTTTCTGAATGTTGAGCTTTAAGCCAACTTTTTCACTCTCCTCTTTCACTTTCATCAAGGGGTTCTTTAGTTCTTCTTCACTTTCTGCCATAAAGGTGGTGTCATCTGCATATCTGAGGTTATTGATTTTTCTCCTGGCAATCTTGACTCCAGCTTGTGCTTCCTCCAGCCCAGTGTTTCTCATGATGTACTCTGCATAGAAGTTAAATAAGCAGGGTGACAAAATACAGCCTTGACATACTCCTTTTCCTATTTGGAACCAGTCTTTTGTTCCATGTCCAGTTCTAAGTGTTGCTTCCTGACCTGCATATGGGTTTCTCAAGAGGCAGGTCAGGTGGTCTGGTCTGGTATTCCCATCTCTTGAACAATTTTCCAAAGTTTGTTGTGATCCACAGAGTCAAAGGCTTTGTCATAGTCAATAAAGCAGAAATAGATGTTTTTCTGGAACTCTCTTGCTTTTTCCATGATCCAGCAGATGTTGGCAATTTGATTTCTGGTTCCTCTGCCTTTTCTAAAACTGTCTCATTGGCCAAAGCAAATCACCTGACCAAGTCTAACACCAATAGGGCAAGAATATCTCCAGTCAATGGTAGGAATGGGAGGAGGGGTAAATATTTGCTTTGCAGTAATTCAAATTATAATATGACTCTCTTCTTCAATGCTATGATTCACAATTTCAAAAGAGCTTCAAATGGACTGTCCACAGTCTATCTCATTGCTGCTCAGATGTCCTCACATCACCCAATCTGGTGCAGTTGGTGTGTTTTTCCTGGAATCCTTTGCCTCAACTCCTTAACTTCCTCTGAACGATCTCCACCTGGCTTTTTAGTGCTTTTATGGAGCTAGTGATTTTATGACCTCAGTTATTTCATTTCTATAAAATGTTTGTTTTTCTTTAGCTAATTAGAGTTTCACAGACAACAAATAAAGTTTTAAAAAAATGAGACTGGGATGTATAATTGAATCCAATAAAGGCAGCTCTGCGGCAGCTTAGCCTGGTACTCAATTTGTGATCTGAGAGTTAATGCTTCCCTCCAGCCGCGTGATCTGTTTATTAACAGGGAGAGGCCACTGCTTAACCATGGTCTGAAGTTGTTGTTTGGTTCTTAAGTTGGAAAGTCCTACCAGTTAACCACATGCTCTGTTTGTGATCTGGTTACTAAAACAGAGTTGTCACTTCTAACCACATGCCTTATTTGTGATCTGGTGAGGAAAACTGAAGGAACCACGATTTAATCCAAGGGCCATATTGGTGATCTGGTTACTGAACAGAGATGACTGTGCAGCTTGACCACATTGTTGCATTTGTGATCTGTTCTAAAACAGAAGGCCAAGGGCTTAACCAAGTGCCATGACTGTGGTCTGGTTAGTAAAACAGAGTGACTCCTGCATACCCACACACCATATTTGGGTTCCAGTTACTGAAATAAAGAGACACATGGCTTAACACAGTCTACCTTTGTGATTTGGTTGATGAACAGAGGACCATGGACCTAACCTTGAACTCCAGTCTGGCTCTTTCCTGGAGGAAGAAGGAGGTCACTGAACTGCACAGGGTTTCCTCTGGGAAATAAAATTGGGCCAAGGATATTCTAACTAATTATGGGTTCTAAGGAAAAAAATAACGACCTTAGTTTCACTTCTCAATCTCAGAACAAAGTATTTTAGTTCTCTTAATTTTTAACAATTGATAGTAACATTTCTATGTCATGGAAGGGACACACAGCCCTACCCTGCCATGCTTTCACTCACTTCTACGTACTCCTTTTGTTTATTAGCCTTTATCCACTTAGCCTAGACCCATTTGATTTGGGTCTTCTGATATTTTTAGCCTCTATTTGGTCATCTTTTCTTTTCTTCGTATACTTTGCATTCCATATTTTCCGTATACTCTAGCTCTCTTCATTGTCACTCGATCTTGTTCCATTCCTCTTTGCTTCAGTGCTCCTATCCATTCAAGGCCCCTTTTGTCGAATATTTTCATTTGCCATGTATTTCTCTTCATGCATGGAAGTCTTCCTCGATACATTGGTTATTAATGCATTTAACCCATTTTTTCAAGAAAACAGGCATTCATTCTCTAATTTAACAAATACTGATCAAGGGCTAACTTCTGCTAGGTACTCTGGAGATAAAATTGCCAACAGGTCCATTCCAAAGAATCTTGTAGTCTAGTGGTCGAAGCAGAAACATCAACTGGTGATCTTCATACATTGTTGCAGGTGTTAAGGAGCATTCAACCTCATGCAATGGCAAAAGGATGAGCCATAGCAATGTCAAAGAAGTTGAGGTCTTAAGGAGGAATTGGTTTGGAGGAGGACATGGGGGCAGAGAGTGTGTTCTCAAGAGAGGGAGTAGACAAAAGCCCAGAGATGAAAGAGTATCCAATGTGTATGGCAGCCTTGGAGGAGCTTAGGATCGTTGGCAAGTGAAGGATTCAGGTACAGGGCGTTGGATGAGGCAGGGAGGATGGCAAGGCCAGATGCTAGAAGCACGTGGGAAGCTGCGTTGTAGACCTTGGATTCCATGGATGAAGGTGCCAGGGGGGGGGTCATGAAAGGATTTTCAGTAGGTCACTTGGCTTCTTGACCTTGTTTCAGAATAAGTATTCGTGTCTAGAATGGTCACAGTTCATGCAGACAGCATCAAGGTAAATCCAAACCTCATTCATTTGTACAGCCTGAGAAGGTCTATAGTTTCTCTTTTTCTAATAGTTTCTTTATTTATTTGGTCATGCAGCATCAGGGATCTTAGTTCCTTGAACAGGAATCAAATGCCCCTGCATTGGAAGCTCGGAACCTTAACCCCTGGACCACCAGTGAAGTCTCAAAGATCTACATTTTCTTATCTATATTTGCAGTGGGTTACTGTATGGCTCTCCCCGCACCCCCACCCCANTCTCTCTCTGAAGGTACTTACCAAGAATGACTTGTCTAGGGTCACGGATGTAGTCAAAGGAATGCTCCAGAGTGAGACAAGTGATGCAGTGACTATCATCTTACTGCTTTGCTGAAAGCCAGATGGAGGCTGTCAGGAGCATCCTGAAAGCCTAAATGACATTCTTAAAATGAGAAAAAAAATCTGGTGTGCTCTGGCCATGAGGAACTTAAGTCTCACTCTCCTTAGACAGAATTATGTGTTGGCCAAATTCAACCTCCAGCCTGGAGCAGACATGGATACTATGAGGCTAAATTAGAGATGAGATTGGATAGCTCATCATTAACAGGCTATCAAAATTCTGCCTTATATTCCTATTGCCTTGCAGTTTTTGTTAAAAAAGATTTAACCTTTCTTATTTGATTGGATATTCACAAATCTATGAGGATATTCACGCCTCTATGAGGTGGATAAGGCAGATCTTCTTCTTGCTTTTATTATTGTTATTATCTCATTATTACTATTCTTATATTTTTATTATTGCTATTATCTATTCAACAGGTAAGGAAATAGAGTCCAAGCTATTAAGTGACCTGCCTAAGGACACTTAGAGAGTGGCAGAACCTGTTCTAGGTCGAGTTGAGTCTTTGCACATAGGACATTTCCATCAACCCCACCAAATACTCTGAACCTCTTTCTGTATTTATTTGTGTGATGGTGCAGATAACTCAACTGATTAACCTTATTTTCTGAAACTGCCACCATTGTTAGCTAAAGTGTGAGGAAGGGACTTGACATGGCATGTAAGCATCAGTTGAGTCTTACATCTGTGATAATTAACCCAGTGACTCAGGTTCCACGTAACTTTTCATGTGTGAGCCACAGCAAAACAAAGGGTTGAAGTGCCTTTTAGAATAAAAAGACCTTTATCCAGATAGCAACTCAATGACATGAATAACATTATCTCTATTTTCCTTTGTCTTTTTAATTTTTTGGCTGCACCACTCTAGCCTGCAGGGTTCAGAATCTCAGTTCCCCCACCAGGAATCAAACCCATGCCCCCCGCAGTGGAAGCACGGAGTTTTAACCACTGGACTGCAGGAAAGCCCCTATCTCTGTTTTTCATAGGGAAAACTGAGGAACAGAAAAGTTCAGTAGCTTTCACTGAATCAGACAGTCAGTATGTAACAGTCTACACAGAACTACGTAGTCTACACAGAAATCAAGGTTACAGACTTTTTCACAATTTATTCCTACCAAGAACACATGTGCGCGCACACACACACACACACAGACTTCTTCATTATGCCTTCCTTCCCCTTCAGTCATATCTGTCTTGCATTAACACCCTATCTCACATTAATAGCATGAACCCCTTGGGTTCATCAGCACATCCTTTTAGACCTGCAAAGGGGAATTTTGTATGTTTTTTATTCTCAAGAGTTGCTATGAGGAAATGAATATTATTCCCGTGCTCTCCTGCATCTTCCCATCTCATCATCCTCGGACACCAAAGACTCGGCAAACATCTCCCAGGAGTTGGCCAGAGTGGATTCCCCATTAGGACCTTCATCCTGTGTCTAAGGGGAACCAGGTCTTCAGGAAAGCACTCACAGTTTATCCTGTGCCCCCAAACTATGCATCCAGGAACTGTGACACCTCACCCAACAAACCATGGCTTACCTTGCGTCCAAACTCACAGACATGAGACGACTTCTTTCCAGACCTAAATGTTTTACTTTATAAACAAAAACAAATGTAGGCCTGTATTAGCTTCTTGTTGCTGCTGTAACAAAAGACCACATGCTTTGTGATTTAAAACAACACAGATTTATTCTCCTAGAGTTCTGGAGATCAGAAGTCTGAAATCAGTTTCACTGGGCTGAAACCAAAGGGCTGTGTTCTTTCTGAAGCCGCTGAGGGGAGACTCTGTTTCCCATCATTTCCAACTTTTGATGACTGCCTGCATCCTGTGATTTGTGGTCCCTTCCTCCATCTTCAAGGGCTTCATTCCAGGGACTTCTCTGGCGGTCTACTGAAGACGCCGTACATGCAATTGACCGGGTTCAATGCCTGGTCAGGGAACTAAGATCTCACATGCTGCATGGCATGGCCAGAAAGTAAAACTTAAAAAAATAAAAAGAGCATCACTCCAGTCTCTGCTTCCTTCATTATACTGCCTCTCCTCTTTAGCCAAATCTCCCTCTGCCTTCCTCTCAAAAGGACTCTAGTAAGTATAATACTTAGGGCCCACCCAGATAAGCCAAAGTAATGACCACCTCCACCCCACATTGCAAGGTCCTTAACATAGTCACATCTGCAGAGTTCCTTTATCACATAAAACAGATATATAAATTCCTGGGACTAATATGTGGGTAGCTTTGGGAAACAGATGGGGAAACAGTGTCAGACTTTATTTTGGGGGGCTCCAAAATCACTGCAGATGGTGATTGCAGCCATGAAATTAAAAGACACTTACTCCTTGGAAGAAAAGTTATGACCAACCTAGATGGTATATTCAAAAGCAGAGACATTACTTTGCTGACTAAAGTCCATCTAGTCAAGGCTATGGTTTTTCCAGTAGTAATGTATGGATGTGAGAGTTGGACTGTGAAGAAGGCTGAGTGCCGTAGAATTGATGCTTTTGAACTGTGGTGTTGGAGAAGATTCTTTAGCGTTCCTTGGACTGCAAGGAGATCCAACCAGTCCATTCTGAAGGAGATCAGCCCTGGGATTTCTTTGGAAGGAATGATGCTGAAGCTGAAACTCCAGTACTTTGGCCACCTCACGCGAAGAGTTGACTCATTGGAAAAGACTCTGATGCTGGGAGGGATTGGGGGCAGGAGGAGAAGGGGACGACAGAGGATGAGATGGCTGGATGGCATCACTGACTCGATGGACATGAATCTGATTGAACTCCGGGAGTTGGTGATGGACAGAGAAGCCTGACATGCTGCGATTCATGGGGTCGCAAAGGGTCGGACATGACTGAGCAACTGAACTGAACTGAACTTTGGAGATATTATTCAATCCACCACAAAACCTACTTTTCAGGGGTAGGACTAACTCAAACTCTCATAAGTTTATACGTGTGCACACAGACAGTTCATATCTGAAATCATACATCCCATCCCTTTGCTCCTTATCTTCCACCACATTGTTTAACCTCTCTGACTCCACCATCTTTATCTGTAGGATGGGTGAGTGTGGGCTCCACCTCTTGAATACATTAACCTCTGTGAGGCTTAAATGAGGTCTACGATGTACCTGGCACAGAGGAAGCTTTCCCTGCTTCCAGCCTTCCCTCCTACCTGCTACCAGACAGGCTAACTGGATGCTAAGCATTTGGTATCCAAACAGACCAGTCTTAGAGGACCCCCTTTCTCAGATCTGCCACCGGAGGACCCATCAATGAGCTCAGCTCCCAGGTGAGTTCTCTGTATTATCGATCTTCATCTGGAAGGGCACTTGCCAATTGAAATGCAGCCTCCCCTCACCCACACTGTGGTCAAACACATCTTCTATGGAGCCTGATTCTGTCACAGGGCAACAGTCACAGAGAGTCACCCTGACCCTGGACTCTTGGCAATAGCATGTCAGTACGCACACATTTTCCTCCAGAGCTTGGAGACCATTTCTCCATCTGAGCATCACTGATGTGGCTGTCAGGACCATGCTCTGTAAGAAATTTGGAGCTGGAGGCACTACTGCGACCTCAAATGGGCAGAGCCACCTGGCATGGAAATGAGAGGAGGGGGAACAGCAAAAGGCCACTTCAGGTGCTGGACGTGCAGTGGGGAGAAATGGGCCTCTTCAGTACCCCCTCCAGCTGCCCTGTGGCCCATCACCTTTGAAGAGGGGTGGAGGGAGAATCACTCACCAGGAGGGCTGGGGTCCAAGCTGCTTCAGGAGCAGAGACGGGAGGGGACCCTGCCGTGGGTGTGTCATCCCCTTCTTGCCGTCTTTCAGAATGGAGACATTTCCAGAGGGCAAAGTGTGTCAGCCTCAGCTATGGACTCTGAGTCACATGTCCGCCCCACAGGGCTGGCAGGAAGTAGGAAATTTCTTCCAGACTGTCGTGGTAAATAGGTGCTCCATCTCAGTTTGGGTGTGACTCTGGGTTCTCATCTTTCTTCTGAGTCGCCACTGCATTCCAGGGGGAGTTCGCAGAGGCTGAATCCTGTGTTACAACCCAGTGCAGGAGCTGATTTGAACAATACCTTACAGAACTGAAGAGCGCAGTGCTTTCCTCCTCTCTGTGTCCTCGTGTGCTCTGCCCCAAGTGCAGGGACACCTGCCTGAGTCCAGATGGTGCCATCCCCGCCTGACACCCACTGTTGATTTGTTTGGTTGTTTGTTTCCAGTGCTTTTACCAGTCTCCCATTTCTTGCCCAACCTGCGCACCTTGTTCAAGCCTCCAGGTGTACCTGCCTCTTTGTTCATGGTCGGGGCAAGGGACTCCTAAAGCCTTTCGTTTCAGTCTCACTGTTTAATTCTTCATATGGAAAAAGTCTTGGAGCAGGAAGGACTTTAGAAGTCTCCCTGGTGTTGCTGGTGTTGCCTATACTTCACATCTGGGTACCATTGGCAGGCTGGTGGTGTGACCCAGTGGTCTTCCTGGCAGCCCTCTGTCTTGGGGGCATGATGCCTACTGAAGATGAGCAGAGGAAAGAATGGACGTGGGCCTGTCCCACTGCCTTCTCCCCAGAGGAGAAAGGGCTGTGTCATCAAATTCATTTCACACCTTTTTTTTTTAAAATAAATCTTTTTAAACTTTTTTTTAAACAAGCTTTATATTTTATTATTATCATTTTAATTTTTGACCATATTCTACCGCATATGGGATCTTAGTTCCTCGGCCAGGCATCAAACCTGTATCCCCTGCATTGGAAGGTGGAGTCTTAACCACTGAACCAATGAAGAAGTCCCAGGAAGGTCTCCTTCTTAGACAGAGAAACCTGTGTTGCCCATGACATAGCGCCAACCACAAAACTAAAGGTGCAGGCAGGAAGTTCTGTAGCTCTAATGACCTTGCATGACCTTGCCACATGAGGTTCAGGACACACTTAGTAAATGGCTATATTTTTATGTATGGATGTGAGAGTTGGACTATAAAGAAGGCTGAGCACCAAAGAATCGATGTTTTTGAAGTGTGGTTTTGGAGAAGACTCTTGAGAGTCCCTTGGACTCCAAAGAGATCCAACCAGTCCATCCTAAAGGAGATCAGACCTGAGTATTCATTGGAAGGACTGATGCTGAGGCTGAAACTCCAATACTTTGGCCACCTGATGTGAAGAGCTGACTCATTTGAAAAGACCCTGATGCTGGGAAAGATCGAAGGCAGGAGGAGAAGGGGACAACAGGGGATGAGATGGTTGGATGGCATCATCGACTCAATGGGCATGAGTTTGAGTAAACTCTGGGAGTTGGTGATGGACAGGGAGGCCTGGCATGCTGCAGTCCATGGGAGCTAAGAGTCGGACATGACTGAACTGAACCGAACTGATACTTTTAAGCCACACCGAGATAAATGGATGAGCCACGTGGGTGGGACTCTGCCCCAGAACGTATCCAGATGCTCCAGACTACAGGGGTCGCTACCATGACACATGTAACCATTTCCACCCCTGATTAAGAAGCACTGACCCACTGATCTTCCTGGCAGCCCTCTGTCTTGGGGGCATGATGCCAACTGAAGATGAGCAGAGGAAAGAATGGACGTGGGCCTGTCCCACTGCCTTCTCCCCAGAGGAGAAAGGGCTGTGTCATCAAATTCATTTCACACCTTCTGTGAAATTTGAGATGAGTTAGGATTCATCCAAAAGCTGGTCAGGGGAGATGTGGCCTCCAGCTGTCCAGGTCTCCAGCTTGAGGCAGGGGTGGGACCTGGGGGCAAAGGTGTGGAGACCAGAGCACCCAGCGGAGAGCAGAGGCTCCATCCTTTCAGCAGGGGCATTTTATCTGATCAAGGATTCAGGACTTGCCTAGAGGCACAGGGCCCCCTGAGGTTCCTCTCTCAGCAGGAAACCGCATTCAATTTCTCGATTTTTTCACCTTGAAAAGGTAGAGAATCTGATCATGGGAGGTTTCATTGCACTGAGAGCTCCTCCTGGGCTTCTCCAGGATGTGGTGGGGGCGGTACTGGGTGGGGGAGTGAAGGCGTGCAGGGAAGCCTCTGCTTTGGGGCCAGTGGAGGAGTCAGAGTTATTCATCCAGCAAGCGTGTGTCCTGCATCCAGCTGGGACCGGGCTCTGTGAGAGGACGGGCTGTAAATGCTGTGTAGGGCACCGCGTGTCTTGGAGGCCTCACCAGCTACTGGCAGAGGCTGATAAACAGACAAAAGTAACTCCCAGTGGAAGAGCAGTGATAGAGTTCTGAGGCTCCAGGGCTGCCCGCCTTCGAACCCTCTGAACTGGTGGAGGGAGGGGGGTGTCTAGAGGGTCCAGCTTGCAGCCGATACTGCATGCTCCTTCCTCTGAGTCCAACTAGGAGAGATGACCCCCCAAAAAGGCCAGGGGAATCCTTTGACTCATCTGTATCAATTCCCCAGAAGATAAAAACAGAAGGGATCCTGAGAGAAGGATCTTTGTTAGAGCCACGGAGCTGCCTGTCGTCTATGACCCATCAGTTCCTCTGTTTATGCATCTATTTATTTTTTTAGATAGTTGTTATTGGAACATAATTGTTGTACAATGTTGTGGTTTTATTGCAGAGTGGATCAGCTATACGTACATGTATATCCCTTCTTTTTGGATTTCTTTCCATGCAGGTCTCCACAGAGCACTGAGTCGCGTTCCCTGTGCTTATACAGTGGGTTCTCGTTAGTCATCTCTTTTATATATAGTATCAATTATGTATATATGTCCGTCACAATCACCCAGTGCACCTATTTAGAGATGATGATTCCCAGTGTACGATGAGGGGGAGAGCACAGAAGGCTTGGATGTTTCACCACCATGGTGGGCAGCCACATGCTGGGAGAAGGGTCTCCTTTTTGAACTAGAACTTTATATACCTTTGTACAAACATAGGTATATTTGAGTGAACATATTTACCTATATACCTTGAGTGAACATTGGAATCCTCTGGAGAGCTTGTCAATATAGGTTCCTGGGACCCACCCCTAGAGCCTGCGATTCAGCAGGTCTGGGATGGGGCTTTGTTGTTGTTCAGTCACTCAGTTGGATCCAACTCTTCACGACCCCATGGACTGCAGCACCAGGCTTCCCTGTCCTTCACCATCTCCCGGAGCTTGCTCAAACCCATGTCCATCGAGTCGGTGATGCCATCCAACCATCTCATCCTCAGTCATCCCCTTCTCCTCCTTCCCTCAATCTTTCCCAGCATCAGGGTCTTTTCCAACGAGTTGGCTCTTCGCATCAGGTGGCCAAAGTATTGGAGCTTCAGCATCAGTCTTTCCAATCAATACTCTGGACTGATTTCCTTTAGGATTTGTCAGGCGAGTGTACGCTCCTCGGTTCTGTCTCATTACAGTAAAGATTTGGAGTGACGGACATTAAAGCCCTCGGTGCATCACAGCTCCTGGGTCTGGGACAAACCGTGTTATAGCTCTTAGGCAAATCAGTGTTACAGCTCTATTTTATTTAGAAGATAGCAGGAGAATCCATCCTCGAAGTGTGAGGGCATGCCAACCCAAAGATGTGAAGAGAAGAGAGTGGAGGAGCGCACCAGCGCAGGGGAGAGAAAGAAAGAGAGCCCCGCCTTTTGGCTCCTCTTTTTATGTGTTTTTTTTCCTCCCCCTGGGCCTGCCCTATGTAAATTGGGCAGGAGTGTTTGTTCTACTTGAGATCCTCACTCTGGTCCTTGGACCTTCTTTTGTTCTATTTTCATGGGCTTTTCCTTTCCTTGTCTTTTAGCCACCGCCATTCTGGACTCCTGTTTCCTATTCTAACTACCTAACGCATTGAACCCTGGAATAGGGATGGGGCTGGAAGTTTGCATTTCCAACTGGTTTCCAGATGACTGCTGGTCCAGGGAACACACTTTAGAATCCCTGGGCTAGATGAGTCAGGGATGAACAGCCATCTTCCTGCTTCAGGAGAACCAGGCTTCCTGAGCAAGAGATGATCTGTATCACAAAGCTGCAGCTGAGGGATGGCTGTAAAACTTGTGCGCTGAGCTCAGGGACACACGCACAGTGCCTGATGCTCAGGCAGAATCCCCACAACCGTCTGGGCATAGGGCCCCAAAGCATCCTCATCACTTTCTCCATTGGCAAATCCAGCATTTGGGTTGCCAGTTTCTCATTTGTGTATTTAGAAACAATTATAACCATAGCACTGGATTAATTACAGTTTAGCAAGTCTAAGGAAAAGGGCACAGAGAAGGAGTTATCATGTGAGAATTGTAGAAGAGGTCTGTCGCATGTTCCTTAATATTTTAATCTTTAAAAGTGATGCAAGGTGGGGTGGGATGAATTGGGAGATTGGGATTGATTTACGTGCACTGCCACGTGTAAAACAGACAGCTAGTGGGTAGCTGCTGTATATAGTACAGGGATCTCAGGTTGGTCCTCTGGGTTATCAGAGAGGACCCTATTGGGATAGGGTTGGGGTGGGAGGGAGGCTCAAGAGGGAGGAGGTATATGTATGTACTGATTCAATACATCGTACAACAGAAACTAACACAACATTGTAAAGCAACTGTACCCCAATTTTTTTAAAAAAAGTGATGCAAGAGACTTTTAGATTTTTTTTTTCACAGCAGCAACCATAACCATGGGGGGTAGGCACAAAAGGAATGGATAAATAAAATAATAATATAGTACATAATACAATAAATTATATAAAGTAATAAGATTAGGGAAGGAAACAAAATTACACTGCAGAATTAAAATCTCCGCTAGAGATAGTAGGAACAGAATTAACAGTGCAAAAAATATATATATATGAAATTCAAAACAAAGTGATGAAAATTATTAGAGAAAAGATGAAAACTTTGGAAACAAAGAATAGAAATCTAAGAAGCATTTGTGTTCTGGAGAAAGGAAGGTATCAGATAGAACAGGAGAAAGACAAGATCTAAAGTGGTTGTCAGGAAACCAGAGGCAGAAAATGACATGAGTGTAAAAATTATTAATAAAAGCCTGCTCACGAAACTCCAGCCGAGATTAATGCAAAGACATCATTTAGCAGAGTATGGAAAATATTTCTTTTTAGTTTCACAGATAATAAAATATTCCTACTAGTGTCTAGGTAGAAAAAAAAATTATCTTCAAAGTGAACAGTTAGGCCAATCTCTTTGCTCCCCCAACAATAAATAACATGGGAACTGGAGACATTCCAAAGGAGCTTGAGGGGAAATTTTATGCAGTTCTAGAATTTTCTACAAGACTAAGTCATCTGTCATAGGAATTGGAGAATGGAGCTAAGTATTTTCAGATTATAAGGACTCAGAAAAGGTAATGTTCACAAATGTTTCATTGTCAAACTTTTTTTTAAAGTTTTGTAGCAGATAATTGGATGGAAATCAGGTACACGGGGTTAAGAAAGTCATAGAAAAGTGCAACTGAGCACTGAAGTCAATTAAAATATAATGAAGCAGCAGTAGCTGTTAGAAATGTTGTTACAAAATTAAATGTGGGTGCCAAATACTGTTCTAGAACAAGATGAAAATAATAGAAAACGTGCCATGATAAATCTCAAATTAAACTTACAAAGACTTTAAAGTTTAGGGTAAGAGATAGGAACATGAAGGTTTATGAGTTTTCTTATCATATGTAAAGAAAGATGAGAAAATGCAATTCAATTTCTTGAATTTGATAATATAAGAAATTATGAGTTAAGTAACGCATTTGATAAATGGAAAGATATCCACCACT
>SJYQ01000660.1:182486-225949 GCA_006410935.1 Redunca redunca | reverse complement strand
TTTTTCTCCTTGGCTTTTCGCTTCTCTTCTTTTCACAGCTATTTGTAAGGCCTCCCCAGACAGCCATTTTGCTTTTTTGCATTTCTTTTCCATGGGGATGGTCTTGATCCCTGTCTCCTGTACAGTGTCACGAACCTCATTCCATAGTTCATCAGGCACTCTGTCTATCAGATCTAGGCCCTTAAATCTATTTCTCACTTCCACTGTATAATCATAAGGGATTTGATTTAGGTCATACCTGAAAGGCCTAGTGGTTTTCCCTAGTTTCTTCAATTTAAGTCTGAATTTGGTAATAAGGAGTTCATGATCTGAGCCACAGTCAGCTTCTGGTCTTGTTTTTGCTGACTGTGTAGAGCTTCCCCATCTTTGGCTGCAAAGAATATAATCAATCTGATTTCGGTGTTGACCATCTGGTGATGTCCATGTGTAGAGTCTTCTCTTGTGTTGTTGGAAGAGGGTGTTTGCTATGACCAGCGCCTTTTCTTGGCAAAACTCTATTAGTCTTTGCCCTGCTTCATTCCACATTCCAAGGCCAAATTTGCCTGTTATTCCAGGTGTTTCTTGACTTCCTACTTTTGCATCCCAGTCTCCTATAATGAAAAGGACATCTTTTTTAGGTGTTAGTTCTAAAAGGTCTTGTAGGTCTTCATAGAACTATTCAACTTCAGCGTCTTCACCATTACTGGTTGGGGCATAGACTTGGATTACCGTGATATTGAATAACGGTTTGCCTTGGAGACAAACAGAGATCATTCTGTCATTCTTGAGATTGCATCCAAGTACTGCATTTTGGACTCTTTTGTTGACCATGATGGCTACTCCATTTCTTCTGTGGGATTCCTGCCCACAGTAGTAGATATAATGGTCATCTGAGTTAAATTCACCCATTCCAGTCCTTTTGGTTCACTGATTCCTAGATGTCAACGTTCACTCTTGCCATCTCTTGTTTGACCACTTCCAATTTGCCTTGATTCATGGACCTGACATTCCAGGTTCCTATGCACTATTGCTCTTTACAGCATCGGACCTTGTTTCTATCACCAGTCACATCCACAGCTGGGTATTGTTTTTGCTTTGGCTCCATCCCTTCATTCTTTCTAGAGTTATTTCCCCACTGATCTCCAGTAGCATATTGGGCACCTACTGACCTGGGGAGTTCCTCTTTCATTGTCCTATCATTTTGCCTTTTCATACTGTTCATGGGGTTCTCAAGGCAAGAATACTGAAGTGGTTTGCCATTCCCTTCTCCAGAGGACTACATTCTGTCAGACCTCTCCACCATAACCTGCCCATCTTGGGTTGCCCCGCGAGCATGGCTTAGTTTCATTGAGCTAGAGAAGGCTGTGGTCCTAGTGTGATTAGATTGACTAGTTTTCTGTGAGTATGATTTCAGTGTATCTGTCCTCTGATGCCCTCTTGCAACACCTACCATCTTACTTGGGTTTCTCTTACCATGCTAACAATAATGAAAACCTTTCTGCTGGTTTTCTGAGAAAGGATAATTTCAAAATTGACTCAAGAAAAATGGATTGCCCATGATGGGAAAAGTACTTGTTGGCATCGTGCCCATTCTGTTTTATAGTGACTTCTTTCAACTTGTAAAAGATCTATTATGACAATATAGAAAACATGGAATTCTACTCAACTGATTTTGCTTAAATCATAGTATTCTAACATTCAACCTTACCCAGAGAACCAAATAAAAGGAAAACTATAGATTTCTGGAATCTCCATTTTTCCTTCTCTTTTTACAGCCCTTGAAGTTCTTTTCACCTAATACCTGAATTTCAGCAAATTTCAGCTGGGGAGAATTTTTCAGACACTGCAGTCCTTCGATTGGCCTTCCAGGAACTGGCTGCTCATTTTCTCAGAGTCTCTTTGATGTTGTCACTCTTAGTCTCTAACCGTGGCAGAGGGACCCCAAATTTCCCATCTGTGAGGTCCATCATCCTCACCACACATTTTTCCAGGCTGCTCTCAACATCCAGGCTAACAACCACACGTTCTCCTCTCAAATCTAAAGGGAGATGATGTCATGGGTCAACCCTAAGTGTATCTCGGAATTCACTTTCACAGTCAATTAAACTGTGATGCAGAAAACAAATCCACTTACACACACACTCCTCCTCCAATTATTCTCACTCATATAAATGGCTTTGAGCTTGAGTCATTTAGGTTTCCAGCAAGTTCCAGTAACCCAATTTAATTTGTCAATTAAATTATTGAAATGAAGGTGGCAATCGCTTTACAAAGAAATCAGGGAGAAAAAAAATGTATTTTTTAAAAAAACAATTTAAAAGACATTTTCAAAAAATGTCTCAAACTTCCTTTCATTATGATCCAGTCTAACTTCAATCATTGACTTCTGTATTCAGTCTTGGGTGAGTTATACTGCAGAAATCCCAAAGGCGTAGTGGCTGACAACCAGGGTTTATTTCTCACTCAAATTATACGCCCCTTGTGGATTAGCTCCATGTTGCATTCACTCTGGGAGCCAGGATGAACACCCCCCCTATTTATGTGCTTTTGTGGCAGAAGAAAAAGAGAAATGGGAGGACACACTGATGGGTTTGAAATTTTTCCTTGGAATTCCATCACTTTCATATACAAATTTTGCTCTCATTTTATTGGCCAAAGCCTGGTGCTAATGGGCAGGGAGACATCCTCTGACAGGAAAGGGGAAGAAATCATTGGAAATAATATAACCTGTTACAGCCCACACTCTTGCTCCTAAATATTCACTTCCCTCCCTTAGGCCACAAAATGTATTCATCCCCTCCCCAAGGAAGACACTCAGAAGTCCCACCTGAGTACAACAGAAGACTCAAGATCTAGAATCTCAAGATGTGCATGACTTCTCTTGATCTGGAGACATATGAACTTACAGAGACCAATTACCCTCCCCTGCCACCATACACACACACGGATAAAATCGCAGAGTTGGGCCAACCACCAAGAACATTCTCATCCAGAGAACAAACTGGAAGATACACATCAGTCAAAGCCTCAGAGCAATTCTGAAATCCTGTTGAACAGACCTTGATGTGAAGAATGTTACTTGATTAGATTAGACCCTAGTTCTGCTTCCTGGTGGCTCAGGTGGTAAAGAGTCTGCTGCAATGAAAAAAAAAAAAAAAAAACGTGTTTGATCCCTGGGTCAAGAAGATCTCCTGGAGAAGGGAATGGCTACCCACTCCAGTATTCTTCCCTGGAGAATTCCATGGACAGAGGAGCCTGGTGGCCCCCAGTCCATGGGGTCTCAAAGAGCCGGACACAACTGAGCAACTTTCATTTTTTGGAGGGCTTCCATGGTGGCTCAGATGGTAAAGAATCTCCCTTCAATGCAGGAGACCTGGGTTCATTCCCTGGGCTGGGAAGATCCCTGGAGAAGGGAATGGCTATCCACTCCAGTATTCTTGACTGGAACATTCCATGGACAGAGGAGCCTGGCAGGCCATAGTCCATGGGGTCATGAAGACTCAGACACAACTGTGTAAGTCGTGTAGGAGGGTTCCCTTTTCTCCACATCCTCTCCAGCATTTATTGTTTGTAGATTTTTTGATGATGGCCATTCTGACTCGTGTGAGGTGACAAAGCTTTTGCACAGCAAGGGAAACAAGATTAAAAGACAATCCTCAGAATGGAAGAAAATAATTGCAAATGAAACAATATGACAAACGGTTAATCTCCGTTTGATATTGAGCTCATACAGCTCAGGAAAACAAAGAGCCTAATCAAAAAATGAGCAGAAGACCTAAACAGACATTTCTCCAGAAAAGACATAAAGATGTCCAATAAACACATGAAAAGATGCTCTGCTGCTGCTAAGTCGCTTCAGTCGTGTCTGACTCTGTGCAACCCCATAGACAACAGCCCACCAGGCTCCGCCGTCCCTGGGATTCATTAGAGAATGGCAAGTCAAAACTACAATGAGGTATCATCTGATTTATTTCACTCTGAGTTCATTTATTTCTTATAGATGAGCAACCAGTTGCAACTTGCAGCTAGACCCTGCTGCCTCCCAAACTTTTTACCTAAAGCCAGAGATGCATTCAATATGTATCTACCCTCTGAGTTATCACAGGCAACAATTTTACCAAATGTTTTGCTGCTGCGTAACATGGATTGTTATCTTCCCAGCCACCAATACCATTTTCTTTTTTTTAATTTTGGTTGCACTGGGTCTCTGTCACTGTGTGCAGGCTTCCTCTAGTTACGGAGAGCAGGGGCTACTCTCCAGTTGTGGAATATGGGCTTAGTTGCCCCGAGGCATGTGGGATCTTCCTGGACCAGGGATCAAACTGGTGTCCCCTGCATTGCAAGGTAGATTCTTAACCACTGGACCACCAGGGAAGCCACCAGTACTGTTTTCTTATTTTCCACTGCCTGCCTGACCCGGGAATCTACACATCATATTTTAGAATTTTTGTTATGGTAGCTTCTTATTTCTATGTACCAATTTCTGTATTGTTGACTCAAACCAAGTTATACCATAGCAATAAAGAAGCCCCAAACCTCTGTGGCTAATAATGACAAAGGACATTTCTTACTCACATTACTTTTCCTTTATGGGCTGTCTTCTCCACTTTATCCTCATTCTGGGACCTGTTCTTTTTAGGGCATGCTGTTCTCATCGAAGAAGGAAAAGGTCACAGACTAGAACCACATGATGGCTCTTAAAGTGTCTAATCGATAATACCCTATGTGAGTTCTACAAAAAAGTGATAGAACCAAATCTGATAGAAATGGAGTGGAAAGGTTAATCTCCCTTGCAGGGGAAGAACATAAGTGGAAACGTTACACCTTTTTCTCAGCTGTTTTTCATAAACATGACTTTGAACGTGCAAACGCGCATTTTATCTTGTTAGAACAAGATACGTACTTAGAGCAAGATGAGAGTTGCTGGTTTCTTGGAAGGTTTAAAACTTTCTAGAGACATATGCATTGTCTGAAGTGTGACACAACTCCAAAGTACGTGAGGTGTGGAGGGGTGATAGCAGATGGCTGGATGAGCAGGAAGAAGCCAAACGAGCAGGTGGCGTGTTTTTCACCAAGAGTCTCGACGGAGCGGGGAATGTCGCACTCCCTGAATTCCGAGAAGTTCCTGCAAGTTCACAAGTGTGCTTGAAGCTGAGTGTGGTGGAAAACTGCTCATCTGATGTCTTGAAAAGCTGGGACAAGTTTGCGTAGAGGAGGCTTGGGACTTGCTAGTCATGTCCCAGGTGGCGCTAGTGATGAAAACCCCATCTGGCAAGGCAGGAGATGTAAGATGTAGAAGATCGAATCGCAAGACCCAGGTTGGGGAAGATCCCCTGGAGGAGGGCAGGGCACCCCACTCCAAGATTCTTGCCTGGAAAATCCCATGGACAGAGGAGCCTGGTGGGCTACAGTCCATGGGGTCACAGTCGGACAAGACTGAAGCAACTACGCATCGTACACAGTCATGCCCCAAGCTGAGTTCTCACCCCCGTGCGCCCAGACCTTCTCACGCCCCTTTTATCTCCACAGTTCGACATGCAGAGGATAACCCTGGAAGAGTTGAAGCACATCCTCTATCATGCCTTCCGGGACCACTTAACGATGAAGGACATTGAGAACATCATCATCAACGAGGAGGAGAGCCTGAATGAGACCTCGGGGAATTGCCAGACGGAGTTTGAGGGCGGTAAGTACCCCCTTTTATTTAATCATCAGTACTTAGTTTAAAAAGTAAGTGTTTATTTTATTTTTTATATTTATTTATTTATTTGACTGCATGGGGTCTTGGGCTTCCCTGGTAGCTCAGATGGTAAAGAATATGCCCGCAATGTGGAAGACCTGGGTTCAGTTCCTGGGTTGGGAAGATCCCCTGGAGGAGGGCATGACAGCCCACTCCAGTATTCTTGCCTGGAGAATCCCCATGGACAGAGGAGCCTGGGGCTACAGACCATGGGGTCGAAAGAGTCGGACTGAGCACATACGTGGGGTCTTAGTTGCATCATGCAGGATCTTCTACTGTGGTACACAGGCTCAGTAGTTGAGGTGCTTGGGCTTGGTTGCTCCCCTACATTGCAAGGCAGATTCCTAACCACTGGACCACTGGGGAAGTTCCTGGTGAGTACCTTTGCTTCTGCTCTCTGCCTGCTTTGGAAGAGGCCAATGCCTCCACATCCTCTGGACGAAAAATGTGTTTACAGACTCCTGGGGCAAAGTGGCTGTGGATGGAACCCACAAATCCAGGACCAAAGCTAAAAGATCCTTTGTGCAAAGATGCAGTAGGTTTCTGTTTTTTTCTATTTTTTCCCCCAAACTCTGAATTTTTGCAAGACTTGTGTTGACCCTTCCTTCCTTTGGTGACTCTGAGGTTGTGACTTGCTGAGGGGCTTAGTGATGTGGGCCTTTAGTTAGTGGGGGCTGCTTGGGTGGTACAAAGAGCCTGTTTGAGCTACTGGATCAAGTCGAGTGGCTAATTGTGTGACCTTGGGCAAGGGTGTAGCTTCTCTGAGTGTGTATCTTCACCCATAAACATCAGGATAGTTACATCTACTTCACAAGATCCTTAGAAATGGATTACTTTTATGCTATGGTCTCTGAACGCACTGGCCAAAAAAAATAAAAGCCATGCTCATGAGAAAAACTTTGATGAACGCCACCAAGTAGTTACAGAAGAAATAGGTTCTCCTAGGGCCAAAAATGAGATCATGAGAGGTCATTTCTCTTAGGTTCAAGAAAGAAAAATAAAGCCTACCTCATTCCCTAATCAGTAGAGAGTTCCAGGGAAGTTAAATAACTGAATCCCTCTTTCCAACTTTGAAAGTCAGAGCGTTAAAACTCTGATGTACAGATATTTTTTAAAATTACCTTAAAACAGCATAGCAGGCTACCAGCAATTTTTAACTTAAGGTTGAGATTTTTTTAAAAGGTCTACTAGTTTCTTCTGTTTTTTTTTCTTAACATATTGCAACAAGCCTATATGTGCAGATGGTAAGCTGTCACAGAAAGACCAGAATGCAGTTTGGTTCCCTGGTCTTGGAGTTGCTGCATTAGAGCCGGCTGAACCCTACAACAGGCAGACAACATGGGGCTGAGTTAGTCCTGGGCACCTGTGGGCGCTGTCTGGGCTGAACTGTTGTGGGAAATGGCTTATACTCCATTTTGTGATGGCAAAATTAACCAAAGTCTGGGAGCTAGGCAGAAGATTGGGGTAAACTTAAGAGCAATGCATCCTTGTTAAAGGTGTTCACATTTAAAGATTTCAAAAGTGCTGGCTTCCCAGGTGGTGCCAGAGGTAAAGAACCCATCTGCCAATGCAGGAGATGCAGGTTCAATCCCTGGGTCAGGAAGATCCCCTTGGAGGAAGGCATGGCAACCCACACCAGTATTCTTGCCTGGAGAATCCCATGGACAGAGGAGCCTGGCGGGCTACAGCGCATAGGGTTGCTATGAGTCAGACACGACTGAAGTGACTTGGCATGCGGTGTACACAGCAAACAAAACCCACTTGTGGTTCAGAAGGTGCCTTGGTCACCCTGCTTGGGACCTGGGCCATAGCATCACTGGCTGCATTTGGAGTTGGAGCCACACAGACCACACTAGGGCAGGAAGGTCTCAGCCAATGCCATTTACAGCTGGGCAGGCAGGGGAAGTGAGAGGACAAACAAGGGTGAGGAGGGCAGGGATTGGATTAAAATTTCGGGTAACAGCAGGCCTGGCTTCTCCGTTCCATCTGGTTCTTAGCTGATAGACTCGGCGCTCAAACAGTAGAAGCATTGGGGGGTGGGCCCCAGCTGTCAGACACACTCTTGAGACGGGCAGGAAGAATATTTCTGGGCACTGCTTTTTTCCACAAGAGCCTTTGTTTATGGATCAGTGTTTTATTCAGAGAAATGTCACAAGTCTTAGTAATTTGAGAAAGGTCAGACTGCCCTGGGAAATCGCCTGAACTCTAAGCACTGTCTTTTTATTACCCAAAAGCTCATCTATTAATAAAATAAATGGCTGACTTAGGGGTTTCCTGAGTCTGCTTTAATGATGAGTACATATAGGATTAGCCACAGTTCCCATTTAGGGGTGGTTGATAAGGACCAGGAAACTGTGCTTTAAAATTCATGGTCTTATTTAATAAAAGAAATATTATTTGTAATTAGCACCTTGCTTTCTTGAGTGACCTATGTGACCTTGATTACACAATCCCTTTTATGTATTTTCAGAGCAGAGAGGGTTTTTAAAGTATGTCAGCGCTTTTTGGCCCCACACACAACCTCATGTGTTTAATGGTAAGATTTTTCCAACCTGGGGTATGATCTGTGTCGCCAGTGTATTTATTTAATGCCTGCAGCTCTCCCCAGATTCAGGAAGGAGCCTCCCCGACTTTACTCTGGGCAAAGATGTCTGGAAAGAGATGGACACACAGACACAGAATTCACCCTGGTGCCCTAGGACTGAGAGAGTCCATTTGAGAACTTGTGATGACCTTGGCCTTCTCCCTTCCATCTTTCCCCTATGCCTGCTGCCCACAAACAGGGACCTGTTGGCAGTTTGGCCTCTCCCTGCTTTCTACCGCCGTCTGATGGCCTAATTGCATGGCTTGTGCTTCTTGAATCTTCTTGGCCTTCAGCTGTTTGGGCTGACGCATCCTGCCAGTGGTCAACCTCTTCCTGTCTGCTCTCACCCTTGATCCAGGCTGCACACTCACCTGTCCAGTCACTTCACCTGTAGCCTCGCTGACATCTCAGAGTCCCCCTCCAACCTGGCAGTATCCCCCATCACACATCTTGGTTGGTAAATGCAGCATCTAACTCTGAAGGGACATGGTCGTTTCCTTTCTTTCTTTCAGTGATGGACCTCTTTATTTATTTTTGACTGCACTGGGTCTTCGTTGCTGCTCGAGGGCTCTCTCTAGTTGCGGCGAATGGGGGCTCCTCTCTAGTTGCGGTGCGTGGGCTTCTCATTTCGATGGCCTCTCCTGTTACAGAACATGGGCTCTGGTGGCACGGCTTCAGCGGGTTGCAGCTCCTGAGCTCTAGAGCACAGGCGCAGTAGTTGAGACGCATGGGCTTAGTTGCTCCGCAGGATGCAGAATCTTCCTGGACCAGGGATCAAACCCTTGTCCCCTGCATTGGCAGGTGGATTCTTAACCACCGGACCACCAGGGAAGTTCTGCGATGGAACTCTTCTCTCTCCAAATTTATCTTCTCAGCAACCTCAAGTGACTGATGGGGAAAGGGAGCTGGCCATTCCCCCAGAGCCCTGCTCCCAGGCCACCTCCCCTCCTGCTGCTCCCCACCGAGGACGCTCTCTCTTCCTCCTCCTCTTTTTAGAGCTTTGCTGAAGCCAACATATTCTCATGCTGATTAGTTTGCCTGTAAAGCCGGGTGATCCATGGTACTTGGAAATTCTGCTCTATTTGGTATCAGAGGAAGGAATCAAGGAGGAATAAAAACCTAAAGATGCAGGAAGTCTTTGCCTTAAAAAGGTGAAAGGGCACATCTGTTTCAGAGTAAAGAAGGAGGAGATAGCCAAGGAAACAGGCATTTTGCAGCAGAGTCAGAATCTGAAGAAGCCCACGTCAGATGTCTTGGAGCTCAGCAATGCTGGAGCTTCTGGAGTGTGAAGGAAGTTTGAAAATGCTGTAGTGTGAGTCCCTTAGAAATTAACAGGAGGGTTTTCAACGGCCGTCAGCATCATTTTATGTCAGTGACTGTATTTTTTTTAAAGGTCACTAGCCTTCTATTTATTTATTTAACAGCGAAAAGGTGTTAGTCACTCAGTCGTGTCAGACTCTTTGCAGCCACATGGACTATAGCCCACCAGGCTCCTCTGTCCATGGGATTCTCCAGGCAAGAATACTGGAGTAGGTAGCCACTCCCTTCTCCAGAGAGTTTTCCTGACCCAGGGATCAAACCCAGGTCTCTTGCATCGCAGGCAGACTCTTTACCATCTGAGCCACCAGGGAAGCCCATTTAACACTGAAGGCTTTTAAAATATATATTTGTGTGTTTATTTGGCTGTGCCAGGTCTTAGTTGAGGCATGCAGGATCTTTAGTTGTGGCGCATGGGATCTAATTCCCTGACCAGGGATCAAACCCAGGCTCCCTACATCAGGAGCCTGGGGTCTTAGCCACTGAACAACCACAGAAGTCCCTCAGTGGCTATCTTTCTCACTTTTATGAATCTTGGGTCTGATACTTTCACAAATGTGTTCAGATTCTGATCATTAAATTAGGAAGTGTTGATTATTCCACATGAATGGAAAAATTTGAAGAAACAGGTCAGGAGTCCGAAGGGTGAGGTACCTCTGATGGGAGAAATTTCAGGGGACAGGTGTCTACTTTTTAGGTTTCATTTTGCTTTAGTTTCATTTTATTTGTTGGATTTTTAGGTCAACACAGACCACACACCCACTCCACCCCACCTCATGCACACACAGCCCTTCGCATAATCCGATCTGCCTTATCTTCATGGTAGGTAGGGCTCTGCAATCATTAGGTAAGCATTACTTTTCTCATCTTCTCCCACAGAAAGGACAAGAGGAAAGAGGATGAAATTCTGAGTTACGTATAAGGAATGTTTTCCTGACATCTTCAGGAAGTCCTGAATTAGGGCCTCACGGCATGGGTAGATTTTCCTACAGCCCCAGAAGAAGTCATTTACAGAAAACCCCGGGAAGGCAGAGAAGAGCCTAGAACACTCTAGAAAAATATAACACAAAGATTCTGATGTGGACTTCCCATCATTCACACCTGGTTTAATAGGGAGAAAATCATCAACTTGAGTCAGACACTTGACCAGATGTCAATCCACATCCTGGGTGCTCTGGGTAACAGGTCATTAACCCCACTAAGTTCAGGGGCTCCCTGGTGTTACCCAGAGCTGGCAGTCTCTGTGTCCCCAATCCTATGAGACTATTTCACTAAAAGTTGAACTTCCAGGCCCTCTCAACCCCTCATTTAAAAAATTCCTGTACTAAGATAGAATAAACTAATGTACTAATGTTTTGTCAGTATTTGTGTCCCAATTATTTGGTGAAATAAGTAGGTCAGCATCTCCCAGCACAGGTCAGATATAAGACTTTGTGACCACTCACACTCACGACGCCCACTCACCATCCATCCCAACTGTGCGTGCTCTGTCACTCAGTCATGCCCAAATCTTTGTGACCCTATAGACTGCAGCCCGCCAGGCTCCTCTGTCCACGGGATTCTCCAGCTGAGAATATTGGAGTGGGTCGCCATGCCCTCCTCCAGGGGATCTTCCCGACCCAGGGATCAAACCCTCGTCTCCTGCATCTCCTGCATCGGAGGCAGATTCTTTATCCACTGAGCCACCCAGGAAACCCATTCATGCTAATAAGGGAGGTTTAAGATGGTTTGCTTTGGTTGGACCACCTGTAATCACTGGCTCTTTTGACTCTGGAGAGCATAAGCTTGGTGGACACTAAGAGACAAATTTCACATTTTATTTGGTTCCAGTCACTTGACATATATGGAATTAAGTGGCCTTGTGTTTGAATTGTAGTGTTTGCTTCCAGAATGTTTACTGCTTCATTCACATTGACCAGTCCAGGAGGATTGGGATAAGGGATAGCTGTCTGGAATGCCCGCCAAGAGCTGTTCATTTGTTAACACACTGGACTGACCTGTAGGCAGGTACTGAGGAGTCAGTTCCGTGGCCCCCAGGCAACAGATGAGGAAACCGAGACTCGGCAAGGTGGTCATGTATCCAAAGTCAAACAGCGAGTAAGGATTTGAATCTGGGTCCACCTGACCAAACCATGCCCTGGCTGTCCATTCAGGGTCCTGGGTCATTTCCCCAAGCTTAGGCATTTCAAAGACAGTTTACAGAATGGCTCTTCGCTGTCCTTACTCCTTTTCCATTTCTTCAAATGAAATCATATTATTAGCATATCTGGAAGTTGAGTAGAAGTGCACACAGCAGGATCTGTGTGTGAGCCCTTTCAAGACACATCCCCCAGGTGTTGTCCCGAAATGGAATACCAGCTGCTGGGGTTTTGTAGACATTCTGACAACATGCACGAGAAAGGGAAGTCAAGCAAAAGTCATCAAGTGGGGAATAAATAGTTTCTCTGATAGCAGAGCATGATGGACACCATTCAGCATGATGGACAAGAGAAACACCTGTCAGAGGGGTGACCCAGGCCAGGCAGCCCCAGAGGATTCCTATGCAGTCATTCGGGTCCTCGTCTCTGCCCTGTGTAGACTAGCCGTGTGATCCAGGGAACTTATTTTAAAACTCTCTGAGTTGTGCAGACATAAAGAACAGAGTTTTGGACACAGTGGGGGAAGGAGAGGGTGGGACAATTAGAGAGAGTAGCATTGAAACATACATTGAAAGTGAAAGCCGCTCAGTCGTGTCTGACTCTTTGCGACCCTATGGACTATACAGTCCATGGGATTCTCCAGGCCAGAATACTGGAGTGGGTAGCCTTTCCCTTCTCCAGGGGACCTTCCTAACCCAGGGATCGAACCCAGGTCTCCCGCATTGCAGGCAGATTCTTTACCAGCAGAGCCACAGGGGAAGCCCAACATATACATTACCATTTGTAAAATAGGTAGCTGGTGGGAATTTGCTGTGTGATGAAGAGAACCCAAATCTGGTGCTTGGTGGCAACCTAGAGGAGTGTTGATGGGGTGGGAGATGGGAAGGAGGTTCAAGAGGGAGGGGACATATGTATACCTATGGCTGATTCATTTTAATGTATGGCAGAAACCTACACAATATTGTAAAGTAATTATCCTCCAATTAAAAATAAAAAATTTTTAAATGCCCTGCATTTAGCACAATGACACACATAGCAGGTACTCAGTAATGTTTGCTGAATGACTGAAAAAAATAAAACTCTCTGAGTCTTTTTTTTTTTTTCATCCACCCCATGGAAAGATTGGACAATGATGGTCACAACTAGATTCAAATACTTCTGGGCTCCTTGAAAGGTCAGAAAGAATTTTGCAGCTGTGTCTCCTCAAGCCATCCCTGCTGAAGTCAGTGTCTCTGTTGGATGTCAGATGGACATCTGGATTTGGAGACCTGGCCGTGCACCTTGGGTATCACATGCCCATCCAGCTGAAAAGGGCATGACATGTCATCCACACCATCTGCTCCCAGCTCAGCGGGGGTGATAACTTTACTAAAATAAAACCTGTCCTCCTCGGGTAGGTGTCGGAGGTTAAGGGGTAGGTGAGGTCCATGGCAGGTAGTGAGACAGGAGACAGTTTGAAAGAAAGTTAGGGGTTTGGACAAAATTTTTTAAAAAAGGATTTTTCTTCTACTATTTGGGGACCTATCAAAGCAAACCTGTAGGGAGGTTTTTCTGGAGCCATGAGTGAAGAATGAGGAGACTCTGAGATACGTGATAGAGACCTGGGGAGGTCTCTACCCTCCCCATGCTCTATTTATTTTTGATAAATCAGTATGATGGTTAAGAACTCCAGCTCTGAGCTCTGGACAGGGCTTTCTTAAAATCTTGCCTCACCACATACAGGTTACATGAGCAAAGCACTTAAATAAATACTAAGAGCTGAATTTTTTTCATTTATGAAATGGGAATCATATCATGACCTACCTCATATGGTTGTTATGAGCACATAACACGTGAGATTTTTTTTGATTAATTTATTTTAATTGGAGAACAATTCCTTTACAATATTGTGATGGTTTTTGCCATACACCAGCATGAATCAGCATAGGTAAACATGTGTCCTCCCCATCCTGAAACCCCCTCCCACCTTCCTCCCCACCCTACCCCTCAAGGCTGTCCCAGAGCACCGGCTCTGGGTGCCCTGCTTCATGCATTGAACTCACACTGGTCATCTGTTTTACATATGGTAATGTATATGTTTCAATGCTATTCTCCACATGAAAATATTTACTACAATGCCTAACACATGGCTCAGCTGATAAAGAATCTGCCTGCAGCGTAGGAGACACAGGAGATGAGAGTTCAGTCACTGGGTCAGGAAGATCCCCTCAAGAAGGAAATGGCAACTCACTCTGGTATTCTTGCCTGAAAAATCCCATGAGCAGAAGAGCCTGGCAGGCTACTGTCAAAAGAGTCACAGGCAGACATCACTGAACATGAGCATGATTTAAAAAAACAAACAAAAGCACTCAAAACAGACAACAATTAAAAAAAAAAAAAAAAAAACCTGGCCAATTCCTGGCCCCAGTTCTCTTCTTCTTTGTTTGTATTTTTCAACCTGGAGACATTGCAAAGTATGCAATGCTGGAATGCCACATCTTTGAAAAATGGCCCAGGGACCAAATTTACAGGGTTTGAACCATATCCTCTTAATATGTAAAGTCAAGTCCTTGCCACCATTGGAGTTCCCATGAATATTGGTCGAGACTCTTTTGCTTGTAAGTAACAAAAACTCAACCCAGACCCCATCAAACTAAAAGACACTGGCTCAAATAATAGGGGAAGCCAAAGGGATGAGCTTTGGTTGACTTGGACCCAAAGAGCTCAAGCAACATTCTCTCCCTCCCCTCGTCTTGCTCTCTCTCTCTCTCTTTGTTCTATCTTCTCTCTTGGCATCATTCTTGGGCAGGCTCTCTCTCCCCAAGGTCAACAGGATTCTCTCTGTTAAGATTCAGTTCCATTCTGAAAAGGGACTCCAATAAAATCTGCATGGCCTGTGTGCCTACCTCTGGACTAAGCCAAGAGCTCAGGGTACTCTACTAGCCAATCTGGTTTGTTATGGGGGAAAGGTGAGGCCCTGGATTGAGAATTCCACCAGGTGCAAAGACACAGATCCCTAAACTAAAAGATGGATTTTACTACATGAGGGGGAAGGACGAATGAAAAGGCCACAATAACACCTGGCCACACCACGCCAAGGATCCTTGGAGGACCTGCAAAGCCAAACACAGCTCTCTGACCTCTACAGGTGGCCTGTCCTCCTCCTACGAAAGCATCATAAAATGCACAATCCTGTTTCCATAGAGGCCACATCCTCCACCTCTAACTTCAGGTCTTGTGTGGGTGCCTGGCCAATTCTGTTATCACTGACGTATAGAAAAATCTCTTTCACGAGCTCTTAATTAGTTTTACTCTAGGCTATGGAACTATCCAACTTCATACAATCGTAAAGTGTCAGACTTGGAAGGATCACAGACCTCTAATAGCTCCCAGACCTGCTAGGTCTGGTTTATGAGTGAGAATCACCTGAGCTGGGTTTTATATTGTTTTACCGTCTCCTTGGGCCCCAAACTCCCTGCCAGGACTATCACTTACATAGGTCTATGTTGATGCAATTAGTCAGAATTGTTATGATCCTGATTTGCCTTACTTGGGAGCCTGTGTCTCTGAAAATCGAAGCCAGAAAGATTTTGAACCCATTCTATATAGGATCACCAGCTGATCAATGGCAAAATAGGTGTAGACTCCTGTCTCTGGGAAAAAATTCAAGAGCTACTGCCTGGCATTTGCTCAGTGGAGCTGTGTGAATCTCTGTTAAAATAAGAAGGGGAAGGAACAGTCTATCACTAGACCTTTACACACCCAGGTCCTGTCACAGCAGCCAGGAGTCTGCTGAAGTGCACAGATTCACTAATGACCTTTCAAGAAAACAGGAAACCTCGCTTCTATATCCTCCTGTGTCAACCTCCCCCAATGCACATTTCACCCCCATGTATTTTCTGGACTCCTACTGTGACATCTATGTTCTATGTGCTATGTAGAAAGAGATCAAAATCTACCTAGGGGACTTTGCTGGTGATCCAGTGGTTAAGAACCTACTCTCCAGTGCCAGGGGCCGAGATTCAATCCCACACTAAGTCCAGGAGCTATGATCCCACATGCCGCAGGCTGACTAAGCCCACAGGCCACAACTGCTGAAGCCCACGTGCCTAGAGCCCATGCTCTGCAGCAAGAGAAGCCCCTACATGCTGCAATTAAGCCTACATGCTGCAATTAAGACCCAACATAGCCGAAAAATCACACACACACACTCAGGAGAAAGACATAGAAAAGATCACCAATAGCGTGATGTATTCTTGCCATTTTCAGTGTTCAAAAAGATCCAAGAAGGAATAGGTTCCTTGAGAAGTTAAACACAGAGTTACCGTATGACCCAGCAATTTGGCTCCTAAATTTGTACCCAAGAGAACTGAAAACGCGTCCACACAAACACTTGTATCAGTACATGAACATTCATAGCAGCATTGTTTAAAATAGCCAAAAAAAATAGGAACAACCCAAAAGTCGGTGAATGGGTAAGCAGAATGTGGCACATCCATTCAATGGAGTATTATTCAGCCACAAAAAGGAATGGCGTCCTCATCAGTGCTACAGCATGGATGTACCTGGAAAGGATATGAAGTGACAGAAGCCAGACACAGAAGGTCACATAGTGTATGGTTCAGTGTATATGAAGTGCCCAGAAGAGGCAAATCCATAGAAACAGAAAGTGGATCAGCGATTGCCCAGGGCTGGGGAGGCTAGGGGATGAGTGACTTCTAATGTGTTTGGTGTTTCTTTTTTAAAGTGATGAGAACATTCTAGAATTAGGTGGTGGTGGGAATGTACTAAATACCACTGGATTGTACACTCTAAAAGGGCGAATTTTATGTCATGGATTCTACCTCAATTAAAAGTAAGTAAATAGTAAGAGCTGGTACAAAGAAGAACACTCTTGCCTGTCGTGTCCCACTCTTTGCAACCCCATGGACTGTAGCCCGCCAGCCTCCTCTGTCCATGGAATTTTCCAGGCAAGGATACTGGAGCAGGTCCCATTTCCTTCTCCAGAGGATCTTCCTGACTCAAGGATCAAACCTGCATCTCCTGTGTCTCTTGCATTGGTAGTCTCTTAACTCAGAGACAGAGTTCCATTATTTAAAAATATTTAAATATGAGGCACTTTGAGAGCAGGATAGATGTTCAGTAGAAGCCTCATGGAAAAGTTAAGTTGGGGTTAGGCCTGGAAGAAATGAGAGGGAAGGTAGGTAAGTACCGCTAGCAGAGACAGAAGTATGAAGGGTGCTGCAGAGTCTTCGGTAGAGAAGAAACCTGCTAGGCTGAGACAGAGGTGACTGAGGCGGGGAAGGAGCCATGGTCTCAGAACAGAAGGAGATAGGAGGTGATCTGTGTTTCTACCTGCCGAGCTCAAGAGCTGGACAGAACTGCTTCCCCCAGCTAGGCAGGGAGATTGCAGGGTGTGGTGACACATAGCCACATGGCTCCGAGAGGGTGAGTCTGGCTGCAGTGCAGGATGAATCATTGAGGGGAGAGACCAAGGCAAAGTTCTGCAAGCATCTGGTGTAGGCTCAGCCCAGGACTCCTGCAGGAAACAGGAGGAAAACCAGCACCTCTTTTCTCTGATCCTCAGAGGATACAGGGAGGAAACGGTGCGTTTCTCTGGCAAGTTACAGTTGCACCTAGCTTTTACTTTTTTATGAGCTGGTTCATCTCGGAACTAATTCTTGACATTAGCAGAACAGTTATCATTGGCTCCTTTTACAGAGAGAGAAACTGAGGCTCAAACAAGTTCAGCATCTTGCCCAGGGTTCTTCCTCAGTGCAGTGAGGAGAAGTCATGTCTTCAGCTTCCAGTGCCTCCTGGGATGACCTGTCATCTTGTTGGGGAAACCAAGCATAGGCATCGAGAATAAATAAATACACCAAAGTATAGTGCAAGGCAAATATATGATAGCCAGAGACAGGCATTCAGTTATCAACAAGCGTCGTAATTAGTGCTGGGTTAAACTGCTGACCACACCAAGTGTTTGAAGTGTATTTCCTTTTAATTAAAGTTTAAAAATGGAGACAAATGAAAGCAACATGTAGTTAACATTCTCTTTTTGGGAAGACTAAAGCATTTTCTTTGTATCTTTCTATGGCTGTACTTTTCTATTGCTAAACAACTGATCAAGAGTTTGTACAGAACTTTGGAACCTGCGTGTTAGAATCAGACCTGGGTCCAAATCCCACCGTTTCCATTTGTCAAATGATCTTGGACTCTACTTCTCCGAACTTCAGAGCCCTCACCTACTGAATGAGGATGACGTACCCAACTCATTAAGGACTATCGCTACCAATTCTTCCAGGACGTCTATAAAGCACCTAATGTGAACCTTGCCCACTGATGTGGGTGTTCACTAACTAAAGAGTTTTTTCAAGGTTTACAAAGGGGAATTAGAACTCACTGGGCACAGAAAACATCCCAGTACCTTCCTATGTTCTTAATCCTCACCACAAGGTAGGTCTTATTAACCCCCATTTTATAGATGAGGAAAACCGAGGCCCAGGGAACTCGGCTTGCCCAAGGTCACACAGCTACTGTGTGGGATAATATAATCGTGATTCAGATTTGGGTCTGGCTCCAGAAGTCATGACTTTTTCACTCTGCCTCACCATTTCCCTGCGAGTGATTTCCCTGATGGTCCTGTGCTTAAGAATCTGCCTTGCAGTGCAGGGGACACAGGTCTGGTCCCTGGTCAGGGAACTAAGATCTCAGAAGTGGTGGACCCACGAAACCCACATGCCACAACTGCTGAGCCGGGACGCCACAACTGGAGAATCCGTGTGCCTCAAGGAAAGATTCTATGGGATGCAATGAAGATCCTGCGTACTGCAACTAAGACCTGACACAGCTAAATAAATGCATGTTTTTAAAGAGAGTAGAGCAATCATATTAAAAAAAAAAATACTAGATGTGAAAGGTGTCTCTTTATTGACCAGAGTCTGAAAATCAGACTCCAGTGATGAGGGGTTTCAGAGTGACTCAGGCATGAGCTGGAGGCTTCCCTCTGCTTACAGGGCTCGGGTCTGGATCCAGACTCATGGCCTCAGGAATCAACTATTAGGTCCCCAGGCCTTCCCTCCTTTCTTATCTCTCCCCTCCCACGCCTTGAAGGATTTTTAGATCAAAGGTGCAGCTGCTCTCCTGGGGGATAATCCTATTGCCTGTAACCTTGTTTTCTGGGTGTCCTTCACAAAGACGGGCTTCCGCAAAAAATCCCTCCCTCAGCCCAGTCACACAGTTTTTCTTTCCCTTAAGCCTTCGCCAGCCCTCAGGACAGGAAGGTAGAAGTCTGCCTTCAGCAGCATTTCTGTGCTGAGGAGCAGCTCAGAATAAATTAGCTAGTCCTCAGAAAGTGTGAGATGTGCCACTTCCACGTCCTCATCTTATTTTCTGCTTGGGTCCCTTCTTCCCAAACACTGCCTCCCTTTTCCTTCCTGACGGCTGCTATCTTTTCCTGGGGGCAGGCACGTCTCTGCACCAAGGAAATTTTCTTCCTCCAGGTAAGAACTTATAAGATTTTAAGACCCAGGCATGATGATCAAGTGGTAGAGAAGAGAACCAAAAATACTTTCAATCACCCGAGGGAAGCAGAGGCCCAGGGGGCCAGAAGGATTAAAGATAACAAGAGGAGGCCTGATAAGGCAGAAATAACCAACAGGTCTTGGGTGACAGAAGCTGTGTTGGGGGCTCTGGGTCTCTGTGGAGTGCGGCTTGCTAGAGGAACTTTCTGGTGGATGTCATTTTTAGAGGCCCCTCGATGCCTTGTCTCAGGGGAAGCTAGAAACATCACACGCTACCTGCTTCTTCTCTGCTGTTTCTAGGGCTTTAGATGAGCCATTGAGTGTCAAGGAGGAGAGGAGCATGAACTCTTTTGTAGGTTTTTTTTTAAAGGGTATGTAGACCCTACTTTGAGCATTTTCTTTTTGCTTCTTTCTAGCAGAGAGTAATTTTAAGGGAAATTATATTTCTTTTCTCCACTTAATTTGGCCTAAAGAAAAACCAAGGTACAGTAGAATGTCTAGTAGAAGGACCCCTTTGCAAAATGAAAGATAATCTGAAAATGTTCTTCTGTCCTGGTCTTGGGTTTCCACAATACCCCCCATCCCCATATCCCTAATGCTCATATGTGCGCGTGCATGCACACACACACGCACACACACAAACATGTGCAGTCTTCCTGTCCCCAGCAACTCAAACTCTATCAGATTTTTGGGCCCCACCGAGACCTCCTGAATCAAAAACTCTCAGTGGGGGAGGGCCCAGAGATGCCCGAGTCACCTGGTGCACGTTTACTAAATCGCCTCAGTGTGTCCAGCTCTTTGTGACCCCACGGACTGTCACCTGCCAGGCTCCTCTGTCCCTGGGATTCTCCAGGCGAGAATACCGGAGTGGGTAGCCATGCCCTCCCATGTTCAACCCAGGGATCGAACCCCAGTCTCACGTCTCCTGCATTGGCAGGTGGGTTCTTTACCCCTAGAGCCTGGGCAGCCTATTAAAAACACACATTCCTGGTCTCCAGCCCCAGAGATTGGATTCAGTCATCCTACGGAGGGGCTGGAGAACTGGCATTGATATCAAATTCCCAGATGGTGCTGATGCTGCTAATCCAGTGAGTAGCCCTGAGGTAGGTAGCCTTTCCACCAGCCTCCCAGGAAGGGATTTCTGCCTCAGGGTATGTGGGAAACTGTATAAATGTCACTGCAGGACCAGGAATGGACAGGGAAGGAGGTGGAGAGGAAAAGAGGAAAAAGGAGGAGAAGAAATTCTGTCATGGGAAACAATGCCTGGAGGAGAGACCTGTCCCTCTTTTTTCCAAAGCTTTTCCTTTCTTGGGACTTCCCTGGCAGTCCAGTGGTTGAGACTCTATGCTCCCAATGCAGGGGGTATGAGTTCTATCCCTACTCAGGGGAGCTAGGATCCCATGTGCTGAGCAGCCAAGAAAAAAAAAGCTTTTCTTTTCTTGTTATTTCCATTTCCCTATTTCTGGCCCATATTTGTAACCCATATTTGTTAATGCTTCCTGATCAAGACCAGCTAACGGTTTCTTGTGGGTCTTATAAAAATGGTGACTCAAGACCTCGCCCAACAAAAAGATTAAGATCCTGGGGATCCACCCCAGGATCCAAGGTTAGACCCCTGGGGCCACAGAATCTGGGGACAGGGACACCCTGCCTCCGAAAAGTCTGAGAGAAGTTTGCGCCTCCCTGCTTCATGCTGTCCACAGTGCTCATGGTCCCCATGTCTCAGATTTCATCAGGCACCAGGGTCACCTGGGTAAACATGGAAGATCGCTGGCCCAACTCGCACGCATGCATGCTAAGTCGCTTCAGTCATATTCAACTCTTTGCGACCCTATAGACTGTAGCCTGCCAGGCTCCTTGGTCCATGAGATTCTCCAGGCAAGAATACTGGAGTGGGTTGCCATTTCCTCCTCCAGGGGATCTTCCCGACCCAGGGATCAAACCAAGTCCCTTATGTCCCCTGCACTGGCAGATGGGTTCTTTTACCACTAGCGCCACCTGGGAAGAACCCACTCCCAGAGTCGCCCACTCAGTAGATCTGCGGGATGCGGGGGTGGCCTGAGAATCTGCATTTGAATAAGCTCCTGATGATGATGTGCTGCTCACCCAGGAACCCTGCTCTCAGACACTGACATGCATATTCGCCATTATGCGTAAGTTGCTTAGAGTCAGTTCAACCACCAGCCACCCTAGGGGAGAAGGCAATGGCATCACACTCGAGTACTCTTGCCTGGAGGAGGAGCATGGTGGGCTGCAGTCCATGGGGTCGCTAAGAGTCGGACACGACTGAGCGACTTCACTTTCACTCTTCACTTTCATGCATTGGAGAGGGAAATGGCCACCCACTCCAGTGTTCCTGCCTGGAGAATCCCAGGGACAGGGGAGCCTGCAGGGCTGCCGTCTCTGGGGTCGCACAGAGTCAGACACGACTGAAGCAACTTAGCAGCAGCAGCAGCAGCAGTCACCCTAGGAACAATCCTAGGGAAGGTAAGTGGCTTCCAGCCCTGCAGGCGTCTGCAGCGAAGCACTGGAACCTGGTTCTGTCTGTACCACCTGCCTCAGACATGGATGGGAGGCTGGCGCTCTGGAAAAAACGGGCACGGCGGGCCTGAACGATGCCCTCAGTGAGACTCACTCTAAAAGGTTGCCTGTTTCCTCACTCTGAAATTGCCGGAGCTCCATTATCACATCCAGAAGCCTGTACCTCCCTCTGAACATCACATCTGTCATGAATTTTGTTCTAGACGTTTTGCCACCTCCTACCACCTGCCAGGACACGGGATGCCCAGTGTCCTCCCAGAGCTGACCTGGAGATGCTTTGTTGGAAGTGACCAGTCTTCACGCTGGGGGCTGGTCCCTGGGCTTGTTGAGGAAGAGGTGCCCGGTCCCCAGCCCTTCTCACTGTGTCATTTCTCTCTCCCCTCCCGACCCTCTCTCCCCGCCCCCTGACCCTCTGCTCCCCTGTCTCCTCTCCTCCCCACAGTGCATTCCCAGAAGCAGAACAGACAGACCTGCGTCCGGAAGAGCCTCATCTGCGCCTTCGCCATGGCCTTCATCATAAGCGTCATGCTGATCGCGGCCAACCAGATCCTCCGGAGCGGCATGGAGTAGCCGCCTCCCCAGCAGCTGCGCTCCCGGCTCCGCGCATGTGCTTGCCCCGCGGGCAGACTCGTCCTCCACACAAGCGGATGCGGACGGTGCACGCGCGGCACCGTCCGGCGCAGAACCCAAGGTTGCAGTGCAACCCCGTGTCGTGGCAAACCCACTCCATCCCCTTGGCAGGTACACAAAAGGGCTGTCTTCAATGCTTTAATGGTCTTGTTTCCAAATGCAATAAATAGCCAGGAGTTCCGGACGACCGCTTCAAACGCCGGTAGGACCTCGAAAAGAGAAACTTCACGTTCATCTCGGGATTCCCACGGCCATCCAGGTTGGCGGTGTGAGGGAGCAAGAGAGAGGCTGACCACGCAGTCACCACCGCGCCCCCTTCGTTCTCCCCGGGGGTCAACTGGAGACTCCCCCCACCTCCACCTCCACCCCCACCCCAGGGCGACCCTCAAGTCCCAAGAGGCTGACTTCTGGGTTGCCGCAGAAGTGGACGTCCCCGTCCCACCCTGGCTTCCTTCCTCCACCTAGTGGAGCCCCTTCCCCGCCCAGACGTGAGGGGAAAGCCATCGAAGGGGGTGCAGCGCCCGGCGGTCTGCAGGCTGCACCCCTCCGCCTCCGGTCTACTGCCTTTTCTACCGGACTCTTGTTGGCAGAGTTGGGGAGCTCTCGGTTTCCGTCGGCACTTGGCTTTCTGTTCCTAGAGCACATCGCGCACCAGCATTTTGGAATCTGCAGAGAGCCTTTCTCCCAGCTTTGCCGCCTGTGCTGCCATTTAGACAACAGAGAAGCATAGCCGTGGGCATCTCTATAACCTAGACGCACAGACAGACGTATCTATCGGGCTTCTTCAGGTGTGACATCCATCCATCGTCCCTCATCGCTTTACTGCTGATAGAAGCCTGTCCTCCGACACACATCCCTGCCTCTCGGGGTGGGTCGTTTGGGGACGGGGAGGGGCCGCAGCTGGTGGTGAAGAAGGTGTTTGTTGCAAGTCATGCCCCAGCTGTCCAGTGATGGAGTCTGAACACATCACCATGTGTAAGACACCTCTGTTAAGTCAAGATCCTTGTGCCGCTCACCTTCAGATTTGCTTTGTTAGTCTGTCTTTCCCAGATAGAGAGAGAAACACCATCCCAACGGGAAAGATGGAAGGATCCAACCATTGTATTTTATGTACCATGGTCCCACAGTTGAATTCTGCAACTGACTCATTTTCATGAGAAAACGAAAAGATGTTAATAAGCTCAGCCGACTCCACAAGTAAAACACTTCTGTTGGGGAAGGGAAGCGAAGCCAACCCCATCTAAAGTCTCTGATTTCTGGACTTTTCCTAGTTGCCATATCCACCACCATCACTCACCCAAGCTCGAGTAGTCTGGTTAGCCAGTAATCTTTCGTAGCAGTACTTCCCTTTGTACGTTTCCAAGCTCAGGTCTTGATTTCTGTGGTGGGGTTGTCTTGCTCCTCTTTCTTTCCATTGCATCCTAGAGCTACAAGCTTTTCCTCCCTCCCTTTTCCCTTTTCATTCAGTATGGAGGTGCCAGACTCTTCTTTTGCTGCACCAAGTGGTTTTGGGGGTGTGGTGTGTGTTTTGGAATCCCTCCTCAAGCCACCCGTCCCTTTCTGCCCTCTCTCTCCAGTCTTCTCAGACTTGGAGCATCCAAGCTGTCAGCTTGGGGTCTTCTTCCAAATTACCCCTGCAAGCACTTTGGACAACAGCCTGGGAGCAGCTCTCAAAATTTCCCCACTGCAAATATCCACGTTGAGCACAAGTAGAAATAGGGTTTGAGCCATAGCATGGAGGGAGGAGCAGGAGTGAGCTCCCTGGAGCCTGGGAGGTTGTGAGTGAGTCCCTCTGTGAAAAATGCTTGGGGTCCCCCACATCCAGGCCAAGTAAGGCAGCGGCCTGCCCATCCCTCTTGCCCGCCCAGCCCTGCCAGACACTGCGTGTCTGTCTGCCTCTCCTCTCTCCCCTCTTGCCTGACTCACCTCCGTCCCTCAGGACCAGACTTCAGAACAAGAACAGGTGCAAATGCAAAATATGAATGCACAGGGCAAGTTCACCATTAGTTTCCACCCTAAGCAGTTTGCTCCTTCTTTCTCTCTTTTAACTGGACTTAAGTAAAAGGGACTCCATGAATGACTGAGCCATGTCCTCCTGGGGAGGGGGGTATGAGAGACACCAGGTAGACTGGATCACCCCAGGGATGATTCTTAAAGGTCCCTGCCCTATGAGAGGGCAGTGCTGCAGGTGATGCTGGACTTCAGGGCAAAAAAAAAAAAAGAGTACTTCTATAAAGTACAAGTTCTTCTGCCTCCTCCTCGGGGGAAGGGACCTTAAAGGATATGAGGGTTAAACCTTAGAGAAATTAGCCACTGTGTAAGCAAGGAAATCTAGAAAGACACTGACCGCCTGTTTCTGAACAAGTCCTCAGCATCCTCTCCCTAAAGAGGACCCTTTTCATCTCTCCTCGTGACCAGGAAGTAAGTTCAACCTACCCAGGAGAAAATCTAAGAGAAGGTGTCCTAGAGAGGATGACTTCTAAGGACGTTGCTAAGGAGAGAGGGCAAGAAAGAAGCCATAGTCTTCTCTTTGATGGGCTTGAAGTTAACCTCCTACCATGGTAACCTCACACACTGTGCCAGGACCTGAGTGTGTGGGAACAGCCCAGAGGCAGTGGCAACCCGCAGGCTCTGGGTGCTAAGAGCTTGCACCCTGTCAGCTGTGCGTGGATGGTCTGTCAACAGTACTGGGTATAAGATGTTGGCTTCCCACTGACACACTCCAAGTCTTGTCCACAGTGCTACTTCGAGCCAGTCAACACCTTCCGCACTTGGGGAGTTCCTGGGTGCCTGGACGAAGACTCTAGGAATCCCGGCCCTCCAGTGTGCCATGTGGCCCTGGCTGGAGGGGACCTCTGCAGAAACTGAAAGGGAGTAACCCAACTCGTACTCTGTCCAGCCAGTGAGTAGACTTAGGAGTCTCCTATGGGGTGGCTGAGTGACTGGCAAATCAAGCTTGGCTCATTCTTGTCCTCTATACCACCTCTTCCGACCACACGAGTGATGATTCAGGAGTCATTTGCTTGAGAGACAAGGGGTACAGACCCTGATCCCCAAAGAAACTGTCTCCCATCACTCCCAGAGCCCCCAGACAGGACCCAGCCCGGGAACTATTAACCATGGCTTCCGGCATATCCGTGGGTCCCACATGACCACCAATCTGTTAAAAAAAAAAAAAGGTGTTGCCATGGCAACCCTTGCATTCCACCCTGAGTGTGCCAAGGCACACAAAAATAGGGAACATTTCCTTAAAGAACAAACACTTGGGCTCAGCCTGCTTGCATCCTGCCTCCCTGAATCCATAGCCTGCTGGTGGGAGAAATTAACCTGAAAGAAGCTTTGCCTTTTTCTCTTCTTTTTGGACCTGTCCTTCAATTTGCTCAGGAGAAGAGGAGCCAGGTGGTACCTTCCCCACCTCCCAGAGCCCAGAGCAAAGACCCCCTGAATCTGGGCAAAAGGCAGGAATGCCATCTGGAAAACAAAAAATAGTTTAAGCCCATCTTTAAAAGCATCTGTTTGCCGGTTGAGAAGCTTTCCCACAAGCCAGAAACGTGAACTAAAGTGAACTGAGGTTTACATGTGGTCCTTGGCCAGTCCAGTGGTTTCAGAAGTTTCTAGGTGTTTGATTTGCCAAGAAAAAGATTTGTACATGTCTTCTGTCTTGAAACCTGCTTCCTGTCTCAGTTTGCACCTGACAAATGGTCTCCTGTCTGCTGTTAAGCCAGAAGAACCTAATGAAAGATCACACGCTTATTTTGATAATCATGTCCCCATCCCAACCTCCCATCCACAGAATCACAAAGTGATGTATCGAAGAGCTGGGAGAGAGAAATTTATCCTTTATTCCAAACGCCTTCTCTCAGCTTAAGTCCAGACTCAGGTCATAAATCAAAGAGAGCTTTGCTCTTAACCAATAGCTAGCAGCCTCCCTGGGACAGTATGAGGGCATGACCAGGAAAGCAGGGTGTGGCCACCAAGCTCCTCGGCATGGCTAGCGTGGCCTGCGTGGCCACATGCCTCGGAGCCCTGTTCTGCTGTGCTTTTGTGCTCTATCCCCATGGAAGCTACTGAGTTCTGCTCCTCAAACCATAGTGGGTCATTTTACTGCACTGACTATTTGTCCAGAAGCCTGTAGTGATCGTGTTATTCATTCCATTGCACTAAGATACACAGAAGGTCTGGAACCCAACTGAAAAAAGAAGGGGCCCCCTTTTCTATAATACCGTGATGATAGAGATGGACTTGGGCTCCTAAACGTGGGCAATATACTGGTTGTGTTGCCAGGAGGACTGTGGAGCCATCTTCCCTGGAGATCATTTATCTGAAATGAGCTCAGATTTCTCCTTGGCCTCTTCTGCAGTCACACCAGGGCAAAGAGTTCATAACCTAAAGATCTGGCTCTAGCCATCCTCCACCACCACTTCAACTCCCCCAGAAGGGGAAAAATATCCATCAGGAACAGAAAAGAAGCATTAGTCCACAGCTAAGGTTTCCAATTTGAATGATTTAAAGCAATGGAGAAACAGAGCAGGGTTCAGGCTGCCTCTTATGGACACTGTCTCCATGACAGTTTAAATGTCAGAACTGTTCAGCTTCACTTCTTCCTTCCTTTGACTAAGTCGCTCAGGGGACGGTCCTCCGTTATGTGGCCTTGTCATAGACACTTGGTTTGGAGGGAAAAGGTCAGGCATGCAGACGAGCCAAGCACTACTCAGTGTCCTATGCTCTGTGCTAAGCCCATGGTCATTGAAATAGCCATGGTTTCTAGTGAATATTGGTTTAGGACCCTCTTTATAAGGTCTCAAGAGACCAAATAACAATACTCAAAAAGCCTTGGAAGCAAAATTAATTTGATTCAATTGGCTTGAAATATAGTCACAAAGAATCCGGTTCAGCCAGCCCCCCAAAGATAGTCCTCTGAAGTTGGGAAAAACTTGCTAAGTATCCTGCCTTCCTGCCCCTGCCTTGGGTAGCTTATCCATTGAGCACATCCCCCCACCCCTACTCTGTGGCACCAAACTGGGCATAGCTCTCATCTGCCTCTTTTCCTTGAGAAAGCTGGCTTGGCTTTCAAACCCATGCTTCTCACATTGTTACATATTATTGTCCAAGTGAAATGGAGGTAGAGGCTGGAATTTTCCAGGGGAGTAGAGCAGCAGGATAATTAGGAAGGAATATTCCAGGGAATGCAAACTTCAAGTATGATGTGGCTTCATCCCTGTACCTGGGAGAGAAAAAGCTTTTAAAAGGTGGCTGTGGCTGATCTCTGAACACTTCCCATATACATCTGGTCTACCCCGGGAGCCTAGCTAGGCTTGAGTGCCATAGAGCTGCTGTCCACCACTCTGAACCCAAACACATGCACTGGGAACTTCAAGAGGGGGCTGGGGGCTCACCTTTCCTTGGGGGGTGCTGATTGGCCACACCCCAAAATGCCTTTCCCAGAGTGTTCTGTCTGGGCTCAGACCTGTTGAACTGAGGCTAGGAGAGAAGACATTAGCACTGGATATGTAAGCAACGCTGTCAGCCAGAAAGATCACAGAAGGCAGGGCCCCTAGGTGCCTCTGCCACCCACTGGTCAGATAATTCTGTGCGATTTCCCCTCCCAGCCTCAGTCTTCTCATCTCTAAAACAAGAGGAAAGGTCAGCCTGATGACTCAGAAGAGCCCTCCTCTTGTGACTATCTGAAACAAATCAAAGTGAATGCCCACACTTGATAGGGTCCCTATGTTCCCTATGAATTGTATTAAGAATTTTTTTTTTTAATACAAATCCCTGGAGGCCGTTGTAATAAAGTATCTCTTTTGGTGTCCTTTGTCTGTAGATGAAACAATGCAAATAGACCTCTGTCCAATGTGTCTTGTAGGCAGGAGGTTTTGTTTGTTCCCTGAGGACTTGCTGATTCAAGGGAGCATCCAAGAAGGGCTTTGTTTCCTCTCTGAGCCAGTGTCAAAATGAAGGGCATGGGGTCACTGTACCACAGGTCCACGTGGATCAGAATTCCTGACTAAGGAGAGTAAAACAAAGCCAGATTCCGGGAAAAGATGCAGTTTCCCCATCTGAAAAAGCCTGACTAGAAGTTACTGAATATAAAGAGCACAACTTCTGATCATTGCTTTCTTTACTCATTTCTCTGACCCTTGGAACAGCAGTTCCCGTGTGTGTGATAGTGGCTTGTAATTATTCGTACCACTGCAGAAGGAAGAGAGTCACGATCTCTGGGGATTGTTAGGAATTCGATTAACTGTCTGGGGAGACAGGCACCAGCAACAGTCCTTAGATGGCTGATGAGTGATGCTGAACACAGGGGCCTGCTTTAGAAGCGATCTACCCATGATGAAGGATAAAGGGCAGAGAGAGGGTGGCTGCAGGGTCCAGACAAGTCTCCAGCCCTCTGCCCACGACAACCTAAAATCCTATGTCTCTCTCCTGTTTTTTTCTTTTTATTTTCCTGAAGTAGATGGAGGTCCCAGTCATTGGTTTTCTAGTGAGCCCCAACTGCTCTTTCCTGCAAAGTCCTAGATTGGTCAGGGAGGGGTCCTCTCAGCTCCTGGTGGAAATTGACACAAGTCACCGTCAGCTCTCTCCAAGGAAAATCAAAGAATGCTCCTTCTTTCTCATCTAGGAGTCAGGCTTTGGGGGTCTTTGAATGGCTTCTTAGTGGGGTTTGATTTTCTTCCCCAATTGTAAGTCTAGGAAGAAGCTGTTTGTCCAAGGACTCAAGCAATGCCCTTGAAGGAAAATCAGTCCCAAAATCTGGCTGGGGAATGGGTTGGCAAGCTGTCATCTGCTGGGGGTGGGGGTTGTTGTGATCCTAGGGGTCCTTAGAATTGAGACGTGAATTTTTTTCCAAACCACAGTGGTAAATGGCGGGATGCAAATCAGAGCACAGATAAGGATTATTTCAAGCAGAATGACCAGAGCTTGGCAAATCTCCTATCCAGAACGGGCCGCTAAGACTGCAATCCTGGGTCACAATCTTCCCATTTACCTCATTCATATTCCATCCCTTTTATTTTTCCATTTAGTATTCATTGATGATTTCTGCTATTAAATAATGAGAGAGTCAGCAGATTAGTCAGAAGAAAATCTTTATATAAAATGTAAATATTAATATAAATTAACTTGGCATGCAACTTACTGATCTCATGAAGTACATATTATTATTATGTTATCTTAGTGTATAAAGGAAACCTGACTGCCATATTTACCAGATGTTTTCTCTAACCAAACTTGTCTGTAAATATATAATCTGTATAAAAAAGAGTCTAATTTACCATTATTTATGCAATAGAAAAAATAAACGTTTTTTTTTTTTCTTTTGATGAGAGATTCAGCTTGTTATCTGGGGGTGTGATTTGCAAAAGCGTCGTGAAATTCATTCCCATGACCCTGAAGGGCAACCAGATCTGTCTGATGACCGGCCAGCAACATCACCCCCTTCCAAGAAGCAAGAAGCCTGCGAGAAAGCTGCCGGGGATCTGGTCTTTGGCGGGGCTTCGGAGGGGAAATGATTGACAGCAGGAGCAATAGCCGACTATGGAGCATATGGCGAGAAATAGGAACCAGCTTCCGGCTGGGGAGCAGACAGTCTAATTAAGAAAACTTTGCAGACACCCAAGCTAATGGTGTCAGCCTTTGGGATTCCATTTGCCAAACCCTTCCCAATATTAGTATTCAGGCACTGCTTAGCTTTTGCTTAAACATTTGGAATTTTTAATGTTAGTTAAGCTTCTTGGGCATAGGAAAAAGAAACCACACATTCCTTTATAATATATATAAGGAAATGTGCTGTGCTGGGCTTAGTCTGTCAGTCATGTCCCATGCTTTGCGACCCAGGGACTGTAGCCCCCCCAGGCTCCTCTGTCCATGGGATTTTCCAGGCAAGAATACTGGAGTGGGTTGCCATTTCCTACTCCAAGAGATCTTCCTAAATGTCTTAAGTCAAAAATCTTGAGTTTCCTATGAGTAGAATCTCCCAGTGTCTCAGGGTCCTCTGTTCTGAGTACTGCATCTTATATACCTTCTCAGGGGAAACTTAACAAGGTAAAATCACTAAGCTTTGCTTTTTGTTTAAAAATTCTAAATATAGAGTGTTCTACAAAAAGCACATGTTTCCGCCCCCCCCCCACCCCCCACCCCTTCTGCTAAAGGGGGCCTCTGGCAAATTCCAGTGAAATAATAACTTGGTTTTTATCGTCTCTGATCTGGGTTTTAAGAATTATTTTTTATTATAAGGGAATAGTTAGTGATGAATATTCATTCTCCTGGGTACTTACCCCAGCAGCGGGTATCATGCAGGACAAAAGACCCACCAGAGGGTTGAGAACAGAACTCCAGTCTGACCCGTGACCATGGAGATCATGAAGCCTGAAGGCTCAGAGATAATATCCAGGGCAAAACAAAGCTATCCCTTAGAAGGTAAAGTATCTTTGAATTCATTGGGATTTTCCATACTTCTGGTGATCAGTGAATGCCTTTGGCTTTTTCTTTTTTTTAAGGTAAGAGAATTTCAAAGGGTTTTCTTTCAAACAAAGGTATGTCTGCGGCCCTGTGCTCAATTAGAAAGCCATGCCCTGGGACTTCCCTGGTGGTTCGGTAGTTGGGCCTTCATCTTCCAATGAAGGGGATGCAGGTTCAATCCACGCTCAGGGAGCTAGGATCCTGCATGCCTTGTGGCCAAAAAAATAAAAAATCAAAGTAAAAAAGCAGAAACAATGTTGTAACAAATTCAATAAAGACTTAAAAAATGGTCCATGTCGAAAGTCTTAAAAAAAAAATTAGAAAGCCATGCCCATAGCTTCTCCTGCCAGTTCTGGAAGGTCTACCTGTGGCAGGTTGCCTGGCCTTAAACGACAAAGGATGGGTGGCTGCCCTGATGGAGGAACCGAGGCCCTGTCTCCAGGGTGCTCTCACACACCCCCCCTGGTTTGACTTCAACCCAGTACACCTATGCTTCCCTCACTGGTGATGGTCTAAGAGAGGACGCGGCTGTTCTCCAGCCCACTGGCTAATCGTCCCCAGGTCCTGGGGCATCCGCTGTATGTGGGGCCATGCTGCAGCCCCCCAGGCACAGGCCAGTGTGTAGCTGGAAGACTCTTCTGACTTGGGACGTCTCCAGCCCTATAGCAGGGCTCAGAGGCGGCTCTCAGCTTCTGAATTTCCTAGAATGAGGAAGTGAAGGTACCATTGATACTACAGGGCTGTGCCAAGGTGACAGGCTGGTAGACGCTTTGGGGCTTGGTGCCCCACTCTGGCTCTCATAACCTTTGTCCCCATTTTTTTTTTCTATGCCGTCAAGATAATTTGAAGTCAACTGAGCTTTAAACACGGCAGCGGTTCCCAACCCTGGTTGCACATAGGAATTGCCTGAGGAAAAAATCCAAAGTCTTGGCACCAGCCCCAGATGCCATGATTCCATCGCTCTGGGATGCAGCCTGGGCTCAGGGATGCTCACTCTCCAGGGGATTGTCTGCAGGGTGAAGCACCAGGGCAGCAGGTTCCTACTCTTTCTGATTTGGGTCATTTCCAGAGAAACAGGTCAGTCCTCTTAGCCCTGTGCTATGCTCAGTCACTCAGGCATGTCCAACTCTCTGCGGCCCTGTGGACTGTAGCTCCCCTGTGCATGAGATTTCCCAAGCAGATCGGAGCGGGCTGCCATTTTCCCCTCCAGGGGATCTCCCGAGCCAGGGATGGAGCCACCTATCTCGTGTCTCCTGCACTGGGAGGCAGATTCTGTGGAACTAGTACCGCCTGTCGGCACAGTGGCCTTCCAGGTGTGGCCCCTCCACTAGAACCTGGGAACTCATCAGAAAGGCCAGTTCTCAGGCTGCGTGGAACACTTCCTGCCCTGTCAGTGAACAAGCGGCTTTCCTGGTGGCTCCGTGGTAAAGAATCCGCCTGCAATGCAGGAGACGCAAGTTCAACCCCCGGATCGGGAAGAGCTGCCGGAGGAGGGATGGGCTAGCACTCCAGTATTCTTGGGCTTCCCCTGTGGCTCAGCTGGTAAAGAATCCACCTGCAATGTGAGAGACCTGGGTTTGATCCCTGGGTTGGGAAGATCTCCTGGAAAAGGGAATGACTACCCACTCCAGTGTTCTGGCCTGGAGAATTCCGTGGACTGTATAGTCCGTGGGTGCACAGAGTGGGACACGACTGAACGACTTTCACTTTCACTTTTTTTTTATCAGTGAACAAGGATGTCACAGTCATCAGCAATTGTGACCCTCCAGTGTGAGCCGGTGAGCCCTTAGACACTTGGGAAGGAGAAGACACCTGCCATCAACAGCCATGAGGCTGCAGCCACTCCCTACTGTGAGCCCTAAGGGAACTCAGCACACTAGCCCCAGACAGCCTATCGAAAGAATGATTTCAATGAGCCCAAACTCTTGCATCTTCCCATACATATAAAAGTCCTCAATTCCTTAATTTGGAATATCTGAGTTTCTTTAATTAACAATCATCTTTTGATGTTCAGACTATCTGCCCTTTGTCACAAAAAATTCTATAGAACCTGGCTCCTCCCCTAGCCCCCTCCAAGCAGTTCTCTCAGGGTTGCTTGAGACGCTGTCTCCCATGCTTGAAGTCCTAAAAATTCCCACTGAGTAAACATAACTACGGCTTCCCTGGTGGCTCAGTGGTAAAGAATCTGCCTGCCAATGCAGGAGACGCAAGTTCAATCCCTGGGTTGGAAAGAACCCCTGGAGAAGAAAATGGTGACTGACTCCAGTGTGCTTGCCTGGGAAATCCTATGGACAGAGGAGCCTGGTGGGCTACAGTCCATGGGGCTGCAATAGGGTCGGGCATGACTTAGCGACTAAACAACAGCTCAGTTTTAGGTTGTGAATATTTTTTCAGGTCTACACACCCCAGACTATGGAATCTGAGATTCTGGGGGTGAAACAGACAACAAGCCCTACAGGCGATCTAAAGGGTATGCTCCCCCAACAGTGTCCCCTCCTTCTTAGTGACACTGTTTTTCACAATGATGGACAGCGGAGTCAATATATAATTATGATTATGATCAGATTCACTGGGTGCTTTATGAATGTGGAGATGCATAGGCCTCTCACTGCACATCTATGGGATCAGAACCTCAGGAGAAAGGGTGGTGGGTAGGGGTCATTCAGGAACCCTCGGGTATATTTGGAAGGGAGGTTTGAACCTGAGTCTGCTCAGCAACTAGACACAGCGAGCCAGGATCAGGAGCCAGTTCTTTGGTGGGGGTTGATGTTGAGTCACTCAGCCGTGTCCGACTCTTTGCCACCCCACGGGCTGCAGCACGCCAGGCTTTCCTGTCCTTCACAATCTCCTGGAGTTTGCTCAAACTCATGTCTGTTGAATCGGTGATGTTGTCCAAGCCCCTCATGTTCTCTGGTGGCCCCACAGTAATGCTCCCAGCACGGGGTCTCAGGAGGAACTCCCCGGGCGTGGTCCCCAGATCATCACGTGCAGTGTAGCCCACATCCCCTCAGGACAGCAGTGGAGACCCATTTGGATGGACTGCAGAGACCTCTGCTCTGTTGGCTTGTAAACCGAGGCTCTCAGCGCCTTTCTGATGTCAAAGTAACGGCTGCCAGGCTTGTCGCTAAGAGGCCAGGGGTGGGGGCGAAGCGTGCAGGATGAGTGACGCCCTCCCACTTTCCCCTAAGGTTCACCGGGACGAGAGCAGAATAGAACTGAGCACAAAGAAGGAGTGAATTGTCTGGGGTGTGAATTACATCTCTCTAAAGCTGTTATAAAAAGTGAGCAAGCACATGTGCAGCTCCGAAAGAGGAAGAGAAGCCAGAGATGGAAGGCTGGGGATGGCGCGGAGCCTCAGCCTCGGGTCACCGCCTGGGACAGCTGGCATGGGCCTCCTGATTGCCTCAGGCAGAAAGCCCTGCATCTCAGAAGCAACGCAGCCAGGCACGAGCACCCCATCCTTCAGCCTCGGCCCTCCCCTGGCCCATCAGAAGGAAGAGGACCCAGCCTGAGGCGCGTGTGTTTGAGTCTCTGTGGTCCAGGAACCACATGCACTGCTTTTTCCTTGGTCTGTGTCACTCCAGGGCTAGCCCTCCGTTCCTCTGCCAGCCATTTCCTCTAAGGATGACGTGTCCAGTCTGGAAAGAGAGTGTGGGGGTTAGGAGGCCCTGCAGGTGTCTGCAGTGCCACCCGAAGGGAGGAGATGGGGTTGTGTGTACGGGGCAGGGATAGGCTGTGTGGAGACTCCTGTTTATCTGTGACCCTGGAAGGACAATGACTTCAGTCATGTCACTAACATAAGGTTACTGAGCCACAGGACAGTTTGTTTCGCTCATCTTTGCATTCCCAGCACCTGGCATTGCACTGATCACACAGTGGGTGCTCAACAAGTCTTTGCTAGAGGAATAAACACAGCAAATTAGCTCACCATGTTCAGATCCTCAGACTCACCAGCTCAGTGTTCCCGGGGCCCTCTTTCTCTCGGCTGCGTTCCTCTGTCTCCTGTTCTCTCGTGCCCCTGGTTCCCATGCCTCTGTCAAAATCAGGTATGCCCTGTCTTTACAGGGTTGATTTGCTTTTTTTTCTGCAGTCAATCCAGGAATTCTTTATCAGGGACTTTCCTGGTGGTCCAGTGGTTAGGCATCCACCTTGCAATGCAGGGGACCCGGGTTCAGTCCCTGGTAGAGGAATTAAGATCCCACATGCCTCAGGGCAACTAAGCCTGCGTGCCCTGCAGCCTGTGCGTCCAGCTGGAGAGAAGCCCGAGGCTGCAACTAAAGAAACCCACACGGTGCAGCGCAGATCCTGCGTGCCACACCTGAGACTCCATGCCACCAAATAAATAAACAAATATTTTTAAAAAGGAACCAAGTTCAGCCCCTTCAGTTTCTTCTTAAGGGCACTCGAAACTGGCCTTTGGCACCACAGAGCTGGACTCCCCTCCAGTAGGAAGACAAGCCCATCACCTTTCCTGAAAGCTACAGCCTCAGTCCCCTTGGTTTGGTTTGATGCTGGGACCTTAAGGTCATCAAGCCTCAAACACACCACCCTCCTGGGCTGGGATCAATGTGGTCCTGCCGACTGCCTCTATACAACTCTCTCTCATCTCTGGGGTCAGAATCACACCTTCAGCTGCCACGCCTACTGTGGGGTACCCGCTTTCACTATCTGCCTGATGCTTCTTTAAGAAACTAGCAAATGTCTACCAGGTACTGATAGGATTCGAAGAGAAACATACACAAAGCACCAGAAGTTTCTAGTCTAGCAGAAAAGACAGACTGCAATTATAGCCCAGAGTCAGAAGGCCTAGGGAAGAATTCGCTACAGAAGATCATAGTGGTACAAAGGAGGGAGCATTGCTCATTTTAAAACTTAAAAAAAATCTAATGATGAAATATCTCAAACACACAAAATAACAGACAATAGTACATTCATCACCCACAGGTAACAGCCGTGAATGTGTTCAATGAGACATCATTTCTCTTTGAAGAACTAAAAGCTTGGAGATAAGGCTAATGTTGTGCCCGGTTCTATCATTTCTCCTTCCCCTCCTCCATTTGATGTGACCACCTTCCTGAAACTGATCACTCCTATCTGTATTTTTCTGTAGAGGGATTTTCGGAGGGGTAGGACAAAGGAACCTGGAATGTTGGGTCCATGAATCAAGGCAAATTGGAAGTGGTCAAACAGATGGCAAGAGTGAACATTGACATTTTAGGAATCAGCGAACTAAAATGGGCTGGAATGGGTGAATTTAACTCAGATGACCATTATATCTACTACTGTGGGCAAGAATCCCTTAGAAGAAATGGAGTAGCCATAATAGTCAACAAAAGAGTCTGAAATACAGTACTTGGATGCAATCTCAGGCAAACCATTCAGTATCACAGTAATCCAAGACTATGCCCTGACCAGTAATGCTAAAGAAGTTGAAACAGTTCTATGAAGACCTACAAGACCTTCTAGAACTAACACCCCCAAAAGATGTCCTTTTCATTATAGGGGACTGGAATGCAAAAGTAGGAAGTCAAGAAATACCTGGAGTAACAGGCAAATTTGGCCTTGGAGTACAGAATTAAGCAAAGTAAAGGCAACAGTGTTTTGTCAAGAGAATGCACTGGTCATAGCAAACACCCTCTTCCAACAACACAAGAGAAGACTCTACATGGACATCATCAGATGGTCAACACTGAAATCAGACTGATTATATTCTTTGCAGCCAAAGATGGAGAAGCTCTATACAGTCAGCGAAAACAAGACCGGGAGCTGACTGAGGCTCAGATCATGAACTCCTTATTGCCAAATTCAGACTTAAATTGAAGAAAGTAGGGAAAACCACTAGACCATTCAGGTATGAGCTAAATCAAATCCCTTATGACTATACAATGGAAGTGACAAATAGATTCAAGGGATTAAATCTGATAGAGTGCCTGAAGAACTATGGATGGAGGTTCGTGACATTGTACAGGAGGCAGTGATCAAGACCATCCTCAAGAAAAAGAAATGCAAAAAGGCAAAATGGTTGTCTGAGGAGGCCTTACAAACAGCTATGAAAAGAAGAGAAGCTAAAGGCAAAGGAGAAAAGGAAAGATATACCCATTTGAACGTAGAGTTCCAAAGAAATGGCAAGGAGAGATAAAAAAACATTCCTTGGTGATCAGTGCAAAGAAAGAGGAAAACAATAGAATGGGAAAGACTAGAGATCTCTTCAAGAAAATTACAGATACCAAAGGAATTTCTCATGCACAGATGGTCACAATAAAGGACAGAAATGGTATGGACCTAACAGAAGCGGAAGATATTAAGAAGAGGTGGCAAGAATAGGCAGAAGAACTGTACAAAAAAATCTTCACATCCCAGATAATCACCCAGGTGATCACTCAGCTAGAGCCAGACACTCTGGAATGTGAAGTCAAGTGGGCCTTAGGAAGCATCACTACGAACAAAACTAGTGGAGGTGATGGAATTCCAGTTGAACTATTTCAAATCCTGAAAGATGATGCTGTGAAAAGTGCTGCACTCAATATGTCAGCAAATCTGGAAATCTCAGCAGTGGCCACAGGGCTGGAAAAGGTCAGTTTTCATTCTAATCCCAAAGAGAGGCAATGCCAAAGAATGTAGAAAAGGCAGAGGAACCAGAGATCAAATTGCCAACATCTGTTGGATCATCGAAAAGGAAGAGAGTTTCAGAAAAACATCTACTTCCGCTTTATTGACCATGCCAAAGCCTTTGACTGTGTGGATCACAACAAACTCTGGAAAATTCTTCAAGCGATGGGAATACAATACCATCTGACCTGTCTCCTGAGAAATCTGTATGCAGGTCAAGAAGCAACAGTTAGAACTGGACATAGAACAACAGACTGGTTCCAAATCAGGAAAGGAGTATGTCAAGGCTGTATATTGTCACCCTGATTATTTAACTTATATGCAGAGTACATCATGCAAAATGCTGGACTGGATGAAGCACAAGCTGAAATCAAGATTGCCAGGAGAAATATCAATAGCTTCAGATATGCAGATGACACCACCCTTATGGCAGAAAGGGAAGAAGAACTAAAGAGCCTCTTGATGAAAGTGAAAGAAGAGAGTGAAAAAGTTGGCTTAAAACTCAACGTTCAGAAAACTAACATCATAGCATCTGGTCCCATCACTTCATGGCGAATAGATAGAGAACAGTGGAAATAGTGAGAGAGTTTATTTTGGGGGGCTCCAAAATCACTGCAGATGGTGATTGCAGCCATGAAATTAAAAGATGCTTGCTCCTTGGAAGAAAAGCTATGACCAATTTGGTCAGCTTATTAAAAAGCAGATATATTACTTTGCCAACAAAGCTATGGTTTTTCAAGTCAAAGCTATGGTTTTTCAAGCAGTCATGTATGGATGTGAGAGTTGGACCATAAAGAAAACTGAGCGCTGAAGAATTGATGCTTTTGAACTGTGGTGTTGGAGAAGATTCTTGAGTCCCTTGGACTGTGAGGAGATCAAACCAGTTCATCCTAAAGGAGATCAGTCCTGAATATTCATTGGAAGGACTGATGCTGAAGCTAAAGCTCCAATACTTTGGCCACCTGATGCAAAGAACTGACTCATTTCAAAAGACCCTGATGCTGGGAAAGATTGAAGGCGGGAGAAGGGGATGACAAAGGATGAGATGGTTGGATGGTATCACCAACTCGATGGGCATGAGTTTGAGGAAGCTCCGGGAGTTGGTGATGGACAGGGAAGCCTGGTGTGCTGCAGTCCATGGGGTGGCAAAAATTGGACACAACTGAGTGACTGAACTGAAGGGCAAAGAAGTCTGCGGAGCAGAGGGGAACGGCAACTTGCAGCTAGAGAGTCGGCGTGTGCAAAGACCCAGAGGCCTGGCACACTTGGCTGAGAAGCCAGTTGTGAGGCCTTTGTGCAAATCCAGAGGAGAAATGGTGGTGACCTAAGCTCGGAAGGGGAGAGTGGGAGTGGAGAAAGAGGGCAGGACCTGGGAAGATTGAGGAAAGAGAGGCCGTAGGACTCGGTGACTGATTTGGTGTGTGGTGTGATGGCGAAGAATAGCTCAAGGATGACACGAATTTCTGGCTTGAGAAAGGGTGGGGGGACACGAATTAACCAATGATGATTCACTGGGGGTGCCTTTAGGGTATCCTACTGATGATCAGATGATCCACCTGGGCTGTATCACTTTTGCTGCAAAATCAAAGCAGGGAGCAGTTTCTCAGAGCTATCTGAGATGCTGTCTCCTGGGCCGCAGTCCTCATTTTGCCCCAGATAAAATTTAACTTGAAACTCTCAGAACAAAACAAAACACAAGCGACCATTTGATCTGTCTGTCCCTCTAGAGGAGACCTGTACCCAACTAGCAAAGTTTTCACTTTCCCATCCACTTCTTCCTTCCTTCTCCACCTTGTGGCCAGAGAGAAAACTGCAGCCTGCCTTGGGTGGTTTCCACAGTCCCAAACTTGAGTGCCTCCCGTCAAGCAGTTCGTCACTTCCCTTTCAGTTCTTTGGTATCATGTAGACCTGGCACACACTGGCCCTTCAGGAATTGTGAAGATGAGACAGCCTCATGTGAGTGGCCGGCTAGAAGGTGGGAATAAAATCAGTCATCTTTGAGCTGTGGTAAGCAGGCTGGTGCCATGGGGACAGAGCCTGGCGTCTCAATCGCCCACATGGTAAGAAACCCTGCTGCTGACTTTGTCATTGTCCCTTTGCAATCAGTGACGGCTTTGCAAAAAAAAAAAAAGGAGGAGAAATTCTGCAGGGATTTCCTAGGGTCCAAATAGGCAGAGGTGGAGGATGTGGGGTCAGATGGTCACACCCAGAGCTTTGCTCTGCTCCGTTCAGGCAAACAGAGGGCACAGACACCCAGAAGCCCTTTCACAATGTAGACACCTAAGCGGCTGGTCAATCACACCCAGAACCCCCACCCCACTGTCCCGCCACACACATGCCTCATCTTGACCTTTGCTCTATTATTGAACGGATTCCTTGCCAAACTGGGGTTTTCATAAATGATTTCCAGGAAATGGGAAGGTTGAAATCAAGTTGAACTCGTGCGGTTTTGCTCTTTAACTTGAGCTTCCTCTGTGATTCCTGGATGGTCTCGCAGCTCTGCCTTCCATAACCACTGCGGGTTGCTTGTTTTGACTCCAGGAAGCTCCGAGGTAATCTATCCTATTAAACTCAAATAGAATGTTGGCAAGTTAAAAAAAAGTCTGAGCATCAGCCCACACAGAAGAAGAGTTTATCTTGCCCTAGAAGTAGAAAATCAAATCTCCATCGCATGGGAGTGAATTTCCCTTGCTTGGCTTTCACAAGAAAACATGCTTTGGACTCCCTTCCCAGAGGTAAAAATAAAAGAGTGAAGGTTCTTTGTTTGAATCGTTTTGGCAAGACCGCCGTCCCTGTCTTAGTCTCTCCGCCAGTTGGGAGACTTCAGAATTTTTACGAGAGTGTAAGCGCTAAGCCATTTCCCAAGCACTGTCACTACAACTGCATATTAAAGGCCCTGAGAATCATTTGCACCTGCTTTTTTAAAAGGCGTTTCTGGCTGTTATTAACTAATCCAGTTATTTTTGGTTGCTCTTGGTCCTCACTGTGGCTCGCACACTCTCTAGTTCTGATGCGTGGGTTTCTCACTGGAGTGGCTGCTTTCACTGTGGAGCACGGGCTGTACGGTGCGTGGGCTCAGCAGTCATGGCCCATGGGCTCAGTTGCCCTGTGGCATGTGGGATGCTAGTTCCCAGACCCGAGATTGAACCCGTGTCCCCTGCATTGAACAGGTGGACTCTTAACCACTTAGACCACCAGGGAAGTCCCTACACTCACCTATCAGGACAGAAATCTTTAGGAAGAGCTGATATAAAAATGTGAGATCCCACAGCACAACTTGGTGATTGGAACGTCTTCTGGCTTTATGTGGCTGCTCCTTAGCTTTCAAATATATTTTAGCTCAATTATGAGATATAGACGCCCATAGAGATTGGACCTGGCCCTGCCCGACCAGCCTCCCGTTCGCCATTCCACGAAGCAAACAAAGAAAGGCAGCTATTCACAGGGAACCATCTTCCAGTTTCTTATCATGGTTCTTTTCTCCTTGTTTTTCTTTACTTCACTGGTGTGTTACTTCTCAAGCGTGTTAGTCGCTCAGTCGTGTCTGACTCTTTGCAACCCCGTGTGTCAAAGCCACTCAAGAAGTGATAAGCGTGGTTAAAAGATAACGCTGCATTTTCCTTCTCCCCATTTCCATTCAAATAATGATGAAGTTGGAAAAGTGGAAAAAATGCAGCACTGAAAACCGAAGAGTGTAAAGGGAAGTTTCTAATAATCACAGAACCAATGAGACTGAATGAAGAAATACAACGGATGAAATCAATTCACATTCTGCCTTCTGGGCCATGAAGACTCTGCCACGTTACAACTGGTAGAGAGCCTCCTCAGCCAGCTTACAGCACAGAGGCACCTCTCTGATATAAGGGTCCCCTACCAGCCACTACTTCCTACAACTGTGTTTTCAGGGAGCCAGAAATGCTGCACCCTACAGACATTGACTACTCTCTCCTTGAGCTCATCAGGGGAAGCAGAAACTAGGACCCAATGGCTGATTTATTATCAGAAATCCTGAAGACTCAAAGCCAGTAGGATGACATATTCAAACTGCTGTCCTGCCTGCTGTCCACCCAAAGCTTTTGGAGGTTCAACAGGCTCGAGCCTTTCAGGGGGCTGCTCCCAAATACCACTCCCTGCCGTGAGGATGCCTGTTACCCCACCACTGTGGCTGAGTGGAGCGGAGACTTTTCTGTTTCCAGGAGTCTCCGTGTTGTTGGTGAGTCACTAAGTCATGTCTGACTCCACGGACTGCATCAGGCCTTCTCCATCTCCCGGAGTTTGCCCAAGTTCATGTCCATCGAATCGGTGATGCCATCCAACCATCTCATCCTCTGTTGTCCCCTTCTCCTTCTGCCCTCAATCTTTTCCAGATCAGGATCTTTTCCAATGAGTCGGCTCTTCACATCAGGTGACCAAAGTACCGGAGCTTTGGCTTCAGCCTTAGTCCTTCCAATGAATGTTCGCGCTTGATTTCCTTTAGGACTGACTGGTTTGATCTGCTTGCAGTCTAAGGGACTCTTCAACAGTCTTCTCCAGCACCATGTTTCAAAAGCATCAATTCTTCAGCATTCTGCCTTCGTCATGGTCAAACTCTCACAACCGTACATGATTACTGAAAAGACCATAGCTTTGACTATACCTTGTGGGCAAAGCGATGTCTTTGCTTTTTAATACATTGTCTAGGTTTGTCATAGCCTTCCTTCCAAGAAGCAAGCATCTTCTAATTTCATGACTACAGTTACCATCCACAGTGATTTTTGAGGAGTCTCCTATGAGAATGCAGACATTTCTTAGCAGGAATTAGATGTCAGAGGTTTCCCGGCCCTGGTTGCACATTCAAAACATCTGAGGAACTCTGAAAAGGTATGGATGCTGCACTTCACCTCAGACCAGTTACATCAGAAAGGCGGTGGGGTGGGATGGGGGCTGGGGGGGGGAAAGAGGGGGAAGTACCCAGGCCATAAGATTTTAAAGCTCCCCAGGGAGTTTTCATCTGAACGAGGGAAGGCTGAGAACATGGACCATTTGACTGCCTGAAATGTTAGCAGAAAGGGACTCTAGAAATCAGCAGAAACTTTTTGGCAGGTGGGGGAAACTGAGACCCAGAGAAGGGCAGGCTGGGGAATCTGTGGCAGATACCAGGCTGGGAGGGGTCACTGCTTGCTCCTCCACCAAGACTCCCTCTAGAAGTTCCGAGAAGGCAGTGGGGAGGCACTGAGTGGATGAGGCACTTATTGGCACCAAGGTGAACTGCCAGATTCACCGTTCTGTCCCCAAGGTCCTGGCGTGAAGTCCCCAAGGCCGGGACTTCTGGCACAAGGCTTCCTCTCTCTCTCCCTTGTTTCCTTCTTTCTTCCTATATGGCCTTTATTCAAAGCTTGCCCTCACAGAGATTTTTTCCCCCCGATGCCCTAGAAAATCATATACTAAAATTAAGAATTTACAGATGGGGTCTGAGGTACACAAAGACAGTGACTGCAGGGGTGGGGTGTGGGGAGGGGGAAGGGGGACACCAGCCCATGGGGACGCAGCAGGCCTCTCCCAGGGCTGGTGGCTGGACTTGCAGGTGTTTCTGTGGCAGAAAGGGTTCTTAGCTACCATCCTCTCTTTGGCTTCTTAGCTGGGAGTTAAGGACACAGTCCCAAGAGGGCTGCTCCACCTTGTATGACATTGAGCAGCTGGAGGATGGAAGGCAGGCTGGGGTTCGCAGGGGCCCTCCGTGTCTACTGGCACAGGTTTCCGCCCACACCAGCAGCATGGGCGCGTCGGGGGGTCCCCGGGGGATGCAGCTAATTCTCTGAGCCATCCTGTGAGACATGGGTACCCAGTTCTGCCAGGTGTCATCCCTAAAGGTGTGAACCCATGGCTGGGCACAGAATCAGGCAGATGGCCAGACAGCCCCAGTAAGGAGTCCCTGGGATCAACCTCAAAAGAGGGGTCCAGCACGGGGGGGGGGGGGGGGG
>SJYQ01000660.1:160366-181827 GCA_006410935.1 Redunca redunca | reverse complement strand
CCCCTCCCCTCCACCCAACCGTACACACACATTCAGGCCCCACCAGAACCGTGGCAACCCACAACGCTGTCTCCAGTCGACTCTCACCAGCTGCCGTGCTCCCCTCGAGGGGATCTTTCTGACCCAGGGATAGAAACTGCTCTCTTCCATCTCCTGCGTGGGCAGGTGGGTTCTTTACTTATAGCGCCACCTGGGAAGTCCCTAGGAATCATTGGGGAACTTGATAAAAGCAGTTTCTCAGCTTCTGTTCAGGGGGTTCTCACCAGTAGGGCTGGGGTAGTTCAGATCAGTTGCTCAGTCGTGTCCGACTCTTTGCGACCCCATGACCCCATGAACCGCAGCATGCCAGGCCTCCCTATCCATCACCAACTCCCAGAGTCTACCCAAACCCAAGTCCATCGAGTCAGTGATGCTATCCAACCATCTCATCCTCTGTCATCCCCTTCTCCTCCTGCCCTCAATCTTTCAAAGCATCAGGGTCTTCGCATCAGGTGGCCAAAGTATTGGAGTTTCAGCTTCAGCATCAGTTCTTCCAAGTAACACCCAGGACTGATCTCCTTTAGGATGGACTGATTGGATCTCCTTGCAGTCCAAGGGACTCTCAAGAGTCTTCGCCAACACCACAGTTCAAAAGCATCAATTCTTCGGTGCTCAGCTTTCTTTATGGCCCAGCTGTCACATCCATACGTGACTACTGGAAAAACCATAGCCTTCACTAGACGGACCTTTGTTGGCACAGTAGTGTCTCTGTTTTTTAATGTGCTGTCTAGGTTGGTCATAACTTTCCTTCCAAGGAGTAAGCGTCTTTTAATTTCACGGTTGCAATCACCGTCTGCAGGGCTGGGGTAGGGCCCAGGAATAGGAATTGTTATTAATAATAGCACCCCAGGAGCAGCAATGGGGTCTACTAATGGCCCTGTTAGGCCAAGCCGGAGGCACAAGCCTTCTCCAAAGGAAAGTTTGAAATAACTCGGTTTCATGCCTACCCCAAATATTTTAAATCTTTTTTTAACCTATAGTACTGTAGACAATTCCGTTTAGACCCGTGGGAAAAAAGCATTCAAGACCAAGGCAGTGCGCCACCTTGTGGACCTCGCTGGAAGGACTAGGCATCGGCGACAAGAAGGCTGTATCAGGTTGCAAGTTCCCGAACAAAACCAAGTCAGCGACATGAACCTACACGCTGCAGTCATGAAAAGCCACCTAGGGGATCACAACCTTGAGCAGTGGCCTGTAGGGAAAAAGTAACCGTAAGGATAAGAGGGAGGAGATGGGAGAAGGAAGGAAGGGAGGAAGGAAGAGAGAGGAAAGAGGAGTGCCATAGAAAAAACGCTAACTTTCAGACCAGCAGACTGTTGTGCTCACTCTTTTTGGCCCCATGGCTCCTCTGTCCATGGGATTTCCCAGGCAAGAATGCTAGAGCGGGTTGCCACTTCCTACTCCAAGGGATCTTCCCAACCCAGGAATCGAACCCGCGGCTCTTGCATCTCCTGCATTGGCAGGCGGATTCTTTACCACTAGCACCACCTGGGAAGCCCCAGGAACTGTTACAAAAAAAAATTTTTAAGGGAGGGTGGGGGAAAGAGTTTGCTCCGCCTTATATAACACTTGTAGGAAAATTTGCCTTAGCAGATTATGATGCTGTTGGCATTTACCGAGCCATTAAAGATAGTGATTCAGGAAAAGGATTATTGGCAAGACCATCTTTAATGCCAAGGACTTTGACTTGTTTTGAGAAAAGATTTCTTACAAAACTTTTATTAGCTGTTGTTTTTTTTTTTTAATGTATTTAATGCTATTTTTAATCCCCTTCCAACCTTAATCTTGCCAGTTACGGCTGGCAACAATGTTTCCAGGTACAGAAACTGTCAAGAAGGTCTTCTATTTCCAGGATGCTAGAGTTTCTGTTTCTCTGTGCCCCATTTCCAGGACTGATCCATTTACGAGGCTGCCAGTCTATCTGGTCACTGATCGTGACAGGGTGGGGGAGACAGATCCCTTTCTCTTATGGAAGTTCATTTCCTCCTCCGAAAACAAAAATGATTGGCCGAGATATCCCTCAAGGACCTTCTCGGACTGATGTTCTAGGTTCTGATGCCTTTTCTGAAGTCACCCAAAGGCCCTACTTGCTGGCCCAGAATGAGGAAATTAGTGCTTTGGCTCTCTCACCTGTAAAGTTTAGGGGAGGGGGTAATACTGCCTTGAGCACCTCGAAGAGATGCTAGGGGGCTCCAATGTGCAAGAAGGTAATTATAGTTAATTTTTATAAATCAAAACTGTAACAGCCTTTACAAACGTGTGGAGCAAAATACACCTTCAAGAACAGCCAGATAGATGCCTTAAAACAGCAGCTCTTAACTTTTTGGCAATTTGATATTTTGAGAATTTAATAAACACTTTGAACTCCTTTCCCTGTCCCCCCACCGCCCCCAAAGGGACACACACGCAAGTTGTGCTTAACCGGGGCTCACATTTTCTTAGCTAATAAACCACCGTGTTTTCATTTCCAGTAACCCCTAATTCTTGCTTGTGCCGGTCTCTCCCTCACATATTAAATCAGAGGGGTCATTGCTTCAAAGCGAGGTTAGTGCAGCCCGGGACAGACACATCCTCGTTTAGTTCTGTTCAAATTACACTTTTCTGGGTCGGTAGGAAGCTCACAGTTGTAGGCTTTGTTGACAGAGGATTCCTAGGATCGCACAACCTCCCTTTACAGAGCAAGGGCCAAGCTGGGTGGTCTGAATTTAGACTTTCATTTGGTTTCCTGTACAAGGAGGTCCTGTCCGCTCCCCTTTCCCAGGAGGGACAGCTGGCCCCTTTCTCTTTCAAGTATGGAGTTGTGCCGGGGAGATTTGGCGATGGAGGAAGAATAGGAAGAAGCCAAAGAAGACGGGGCTTTGGCATTTCATGGGGAATTTCATGGGGAACAGCCTACCCACAGGGTGCCCTGGATTAGCACGTGGCCAGTGACGGTGTGCTCTGCTGTATCTGACTATGCGACCTCATGAACTGTAGCCCACCTGGCTCCTCTGTCCATGGGATTGTCCTGGCAAGAATACTGGGTAACCATTCCCTTCTCCAGGGGATCTTCCCACCCAGGGATCAGACCTCAGTCTCCTGCATTGACAAGTGAATTTTTTTTTACTCCTTAGCCACCAGGGAAGCCCAACATGTGTCCAGAGCACTTTGGAAACAGGTCCAGCCCAGCCAGGGAGATAAGGCTTCTTCCCTGTGGCCTCAGTGAGGTCCGTAGGAAGCCCAGAAGTCTCTGTAGGCACCTTTGTGGGGACCCCGAATCAGTGAAGGGACCAATGGTAAAGAAGAAGCCTGGGGCCAGGATAAGGTGGCCACAGAGATGGCCCCTTTGTGCCCAGAAGGTGCCTCTGATTATCAGAGCTGAAACCACCCATGAGGTCAGCAGTGATCCTGAGGCTGAAAAAGAAAAGGGAGGTCAGGGGCTTAGAGTCAGGAAGGACTTTTTCTGAAGTTTAGTGAAGCTGAGGGGACTGGGAAAGTGGACTAGGTCAGCATTTTCTGGCCACTGGTCAAACAGGAGATGGCAAGAGTGAACGTCGACATTCTAGGACTCAGCGAACTAAAATGGACTGAAATGGGTGAATTTAACTCAGATGACCATTATATCTACTTCTGTGGGCAGGAATCCCTTAGAAGAAATGGAGTAGCCATCATGGTCAACAAAAGAGTCCGAAATGCAGTACTTGGATGCAATCTCAAGAATGACAGAATGATCTCTGTTTCCAAGGCAAATTATTCAATATCACAGTAATCCAAGCCTATGCCCCAACCAGTAATGCTGAAGACGCTGAAGTTGAACAGTTCTATGAAGACCTACAAGACCTCTTAGAACACCCCCAAAAGATGTCCTTTTCATTATAGGGGACTGGAATGCAAAAGTAGGAAGCCAAGAAACACCTGGAGTAACAGGCAAATTTGGCCTTGGAGTACAGAATGAAGCAGGGCAAAGGCTAGTAGAGTTTTGCCAAGAGAACACACTGGTCATAGCAAACACCCTCTTCCAACAACACAAGAGAAGACTCTACACATGGACATCACCAGACGGGCAGCACCGAAATCAGATTGATTATATTCTTTGCAGCCAAAGTTGGAGAAGCTCTATACAGTCAGCAAAAACAAGACCCGGAGCTGACTGTGGCTCAGATCATGAGCTCCTTATTGCCAAATTCAGATTTAAATTGAAGAAACTAGGGAAAACCACTAGACCTTCCAGGTATGACCTAAATCAAATCCCTTATGATCATATAGTGGAAGTGAGAAATAGATTTAAGGGACTAGATCTGATAGAGTGCCTGATGAACTATGGATGGAGGTTCATGACATTGTACAGGAGACAGGGATCAAGACCATCTCCAAGAAAAAGAAATGCAAAAAAGCAAATGGCTGTCTGAAGACGCCTTACAAATAGCTGTGCAAAGAAGAGAAGTGAAAAGCAAAGGAGAAAAGGAAAGATATAAGCATCGAATGCAGAGTTCCAAAGAATAGGAAGAAGAGATAAGAAAGCCTTCCTTAGCAATCAATGCAAAGAAGTAGAGGAAAACAACAGAATGGGAAAGACTAGAGATCTCTTCAAGAAAATTAGAGATACAGAAGGAACATTTCATGCAAAGATGGGCTCGATAAAGGACAGAAATAGTATGGACCTAACAGAAGCAGAAGATATTAAGGAGAGGTGGCAAGAATACACGGAAGAACTGTACAAAAAAGAGCTTCACGACCCAGATAATCACGATGGTGTTATCACTCACCTAGAGCCAGACATCCTGGAATGTGAAGTCAAGTGGGCCTTAGAAATCATCACCATAAACAAAGTTTGTGGAGGTGATGGAATCCCAGTTGAGTTATTTCAAATCCTAAAAGATGATGCTGTGAAAGTGCTGCACTCAATATGCCAGCCAATTTGGAAAATTCAGCAGTGGCCACAGGACTGGAAAAGGTTAGTTTTCATTCCAATCCCAAAGAAAGGCAATGCCAAAGAATGATCAAACTACCGCACAATTGCACTCATCTCACATGCCAGTAAAGTAATGCTCAAAATTCTCCAAGCCAGGCTTCAGCAATATGTGAACTGTGAACTTCCTGATGTTCAAGCTGGTTTTAGAAAAGGCAGAGGAACCAGAGATCAAATTGCCAACATCCGCTGGATCATGGAAAAAGCAAGAGAGTTCCAGAAAAACATCTATTTCTGCTTTATTGACTATGCCAAAGCCTTTGACTGTGTGGATCACAATAAACTGTAGAAAATTCTGAAAGAGATGGGAATACCAGACCACCTGACCTGCCTCTTGAGAAACCTTTATGCAGGTCAGGAAGCAACAGTTAGAACTGGACATGGAACAACAGACTGGTTCCAAAGAGGAAAAGGAGTACGTCAAAGCTGTATATTGTCACCCTGCTTATTTAACTTATATGCAGAGTACATCATGAGAAACCCTGGGCTAGAAGAAGCACAAGCTGGAATCAAGATTGCTGGGAGAAATATCAGCAACCTCAGATATGCAGATGACACCACCCTTATGGCAGAAAGTGAAGAGGAACTAAAAAGCCTCTTGATGAAAGTGAAAGAGGAGAGTGAAAAAGCTGGCTTAAAGCTCAATATTCAGTAAACGAAGATCATAGCATCAGGTCCCATCACTTCATGGGAAATAGATGGGGAAACAGTGGAAACGGTGTCAGAGTTTATTTTTTTGGGCTCCAAAATCACTGCAGATGGTGATTGCAGTCATGAAATTAAGACGCTTACTCCTTGGAAGGAAAGTTATGACCAACCTAGATAGCATATTCAAAAGCAGAGACATTACTTTGCCAACAAAGGTCCGTCTAGTCAAAGCTATGGTTTTTCCTGTGGTCACGTATGGCGGTGAGAGTTGGACTGTGAAGAAAGCTGAGCGCCGAAGAATTGATGCTTTTGAACTGTGGTGTTGGAGAAGACTCTTGAGAGTCCCTTGGACTGCAAGGAGATCCAACCAGTCCATTCTGAAGGAGACCAGCCCTGGGATTTCTTTGGAAGGAATGATGCCACCTCATGAGAAGAGCTGACTCATTGGAAAAGACTCTGATGTTGGGAGGGATTGAGGGCAGGAGGAGAAGGGGACGACCCAGGATGAGATGGCTGGATGGCATCACTGACTCGATGGACGCGAGTCTGAGTGAACTCCGGGAGCTGGTGATGGACAGGGAGGCCTGGCATGCTGCGCGACTCGGCGGTCGCAAAGAGTCGGACACGACTGAGCAACTGAACTGAACTGAAGTTCAGGGACGAATTGAAGTGTCACAGTTCTCAGAGTCTCATCCGAGAACTGTGACACTTCCTCTCGTGTCCACTAGATGGCACTGCTGCAGTGTCTGCTTCACCATCTTTGGGAGGTGGGCTCCCACATCCAGGGGCTTCCCAGGGGGCTCAGTGGGAAAGAATCTGTCTGCAGTGCAGGGGACCCGGTTCGATCCTTGGGTCAGGGAGGTCCCCTGGAATAGGAAGTGGCAACTCGCTTCAGCATTCTGTCCAGGGAATTCCACGGACAGAGGAGCCTGGCAGGCTACAGTCCACAGGGTCGCAAAGAGTCAGACATGACTGAGCAAGTGAGCACACAGGGGACAAAGACTCAGTCTGAGACTGAGCTGGAGAAGCATGCTGAGAATTGTCAGCGAAGCAGGTGACATGTGCAAGCCTCTTTGGTCCAGTGTGTGGCAAAGTGGAATTTCGAACTCAGAAGGCTGGCAGCAGAGAATAACAGTGAAGGGTCAGTTACCAGAACAAATTCTAGGCTGAGACCCTCTTGCAGTGGCTGAGAGACCCCCTTTCTGGCCTCTAGGGATCTGGGGCTGGGGGCTGGCCATGGTGACCCAGGAAATCAGCTGGGATATTGTCAGGTTATCTGGACTGGTGACAGGGCTTGGGGTGGGCAGACTGAATGAGATAAAGGCTTCTGCATGGTATTGGCACATAAGACATTCTGGTTGTCATTTTTTCCCTTAAGTGTACACTGCTACTTTATTATCAGTGACCAAGGGGTCCATTCACTGAAACACTGCATGCCTTTAACTTACTTGGGAGTTTTGGCTCCAAAAAAACCTGTCTTGTACCATGTGGTGCCTTGGTGAGATGAGATATGGACAGGAACCCTGTCTATGCAGCTTCCTAAGTTCAGGTTCATGGACTCCTAAGGGCTCCATGTGTAGGATTCAGGAGCCTGTGAACTCGGATGAGAAGAGAATGATGCTCTTGGTTTCTTTTACCTCTAAATGAAATTTAGCATTTCTTTCAATTGTGAATCTACCTGCAATGCAGGAGACCTGGGTTCTCTCCCCGGGTCAAGAAGATCCCCTGGAGAAGGGAATGGCAACCTGCTCCAGTATTCTTGCCTGAAGAATTCCACGGACAGAGGAGCCTGGTGGGCTACAGACTATGGGGTCACAAAGGGTCGGACATGACTGAGCAAGTGACACTGCTAATCAACTGTGAAAGGAGATAACAAACCACAGTAGTGAAAAGCACCTGTACCTCAGTCACCAGTAGAAATCCCAGATAGTTTCATGTCAAATTAGTTGTTGCAGAAATCTTATAATACGTATATCCATACAACTTTATATAAGTTATAGTGATGTCATGTGCCTTATTTAATGTATTAATAAAATGGCATACATCTGTATATCATGACATTTGTATATTTCTATGTAAGTGGATTTCTTGGTAACCCTATGTATGTTATTTTACACATTTCTAAAATGTTATTCTAACAAGGGGTCCGTAAGCTTCCATGGACGGCCAAAAGGGTCTGTGGCAAGGGCAAGCCCTACAATGCCAGACGGGACGAGGTCAACCAGGGCTGGTGCTACCTATCAGACCAGAGGCCAGCACACACAAAGGTCCCTTCTCACCTCCCGGGGAATCTCTCAAGGGACACAACTTCCCCTGGTTTAACTCATTTCAGAAAGGAGCCCTGGAAATCAATGCCAGGCGCCGGCAGGGGGTGCAGCCGCATCGCTCTGAGTGCCTACAGGGAGGCAGGACAGCCTCCGAGCCCGACCGCGTCTTTTCACACATCCACCCACCGCCTCCCCGCCTCCCACGCTGCACAACGCGCCACCGTCCTTGGCAACCATGGTAACCACTCCACACCAGACGGAACCACGGGCAACCAGGACCGGCTTCCGATCCTCTGTCCCTCCCGACCCCACCATTCTCTGTCAACAGGTGTGGGGGACGCGGGGTCCCAGCCGCGGAGGAACGGAACTCAAATTTCCACCAGGGGGCGCTGGGTGCGCAGGTGCGAGGAGAGCCGCCTGCGTTTCTCGTCCCCGAAAAGCTGTGCCCTGAAAGATCGGAGGTGACCAGCCTGCTCTCTCCTACTTTTTTTTCTTTTTCTTTTTTTTTTAATATCTGCCTGTCCATCACACTCTCTGCTTATCTCACTCTTTCTCTTTCATCATTTTTTTTCCTTCTTCTCTTTGTCACCTTACCGTAGGAATGTCTCTCTCGTCGCCATTTCTAATGCTCTGCTTATTTCTCCCTGCCATTCGGTGCCTGGTTCTTTATGTATCTCTTTCTGCCTCTCTCCTTTCTTCTCCCTTCCTCCTTCCCTCTCTCTCTCTCTCTCTCACACACCCTCATGATTCCCCGCTAAGGCTGCAGGCAGCTTTTGGGGGCTGGGGGCCAACCCTGAAGCTCATAAAANGACACGACTGAAGCGACTTAGCAGCAGCAGCAGCAGGCTAAAGTGCAGTAGCAAACAGACCTAAGCATGTCATGGCTCAGTGAAACCATCCTATGTCAGTATTCAGGTCAATGAGAGGGTGTCTCATGTGATCATTCAGGGCCTGAGAGTCCTTCCACCGTAAGGTTCCACTGTTCCTTAAGACCCCAGTGGTGTCTGCATCTAGCCCAGAAATGGCAAGGAAGATTGGTGAAGGCGGGGGGCTTCCCTGGTGGCTCAGTGGTAAAGAATCTGCCTGCCAAAGCAAAAGACATGGACTGGGTGTCTGATCCAGGAAGATCGCACATGCTGAGGAGCAACTAAGCCCGTGAGCCACAACTACTGAGCCTGTACTCTAGAGCCCAGGAACAGCAACCACTGAGGCCATGTGCCACAGCTACTGAAGCCTCACGCACCTTAGTACCTGTGCTCTGCGACAAGAGAAGTGACTGCAATGAGAAGCCTGAGCGCCAGACATTTTAGACCAATCTAAATCAGGTTTCCTGAATCAGCAGAGACTTTGTTTCAGAAGTAGTAAAGATTAGATTCATATATCAAGAGACCAAATAACTGTGGCATAAACACTTGCTCTTTGGAAGAAAAGCTATGACCAACCTAGAAGGCATATTAAAAAGCAGAGACGTTACTTTGCCAATAAAGGTCCATCTAGTCAAAGCTATGGTTTTTCCAGTAGTCCTGTATGGATGTGAGAGCTGGACTATAAAGAAAGCTGGACACCGAAGAATTGATGCTTTTGAACTGTGGTGTTGGGGAAGACTCTTTGAGAGTTTCTTGGATTGCAAGGAGATCAAACCAGTCAATCCTAAAGGAAATCAGTCCTGAATATTCATTGGAAGGACTGGTGCTGAAGTTGAAGCTCCAATACTTTGGCTACCTGATGCGAAGAACAGTAAAAAACACTGATGCTGGGATGCAGGAGGAGAAGGGGACAACAGAGGATGAGATGGTTGGATGGCATCACTGACACAATGGACATGAATTTGAGTAGGCTCTGGGAGATGGTGATGGAAAGGGAAGCCTGGCATGCTGAAGTCCATGGGGTTGCAAAGAGTTGGACACGACTGAGCAACTGAAATGAATTTAAACAGGAGGTTTATTTTTTCACTTTATTTTTCTCTCATGTAAAGAAATATTTATTTTGGGGGGCTCCAAAATCACTGCAGATGGTGATTGCAGCCATGAAATTAAAAGATGCTTACTCCTTGGAAGGAAAGTTATGACCAACCTAGATAGCATATTGAAAAGCAGAGATGTTACTTTGCCAACAAAGGTCCGTCTAGTCAAGACTATGGTTTTTCCAGTGGTCATGTATGGATGTGAGAGTTGGACTGTGAAGAAAGCTGAGTGCCAAAGAATTGATGCTTTTGAACTGTGGTGTTGGAGAAGACTCTTGAGAGTCCCTTGGGCTGCAAGGAGATCCAAGCAGTCCATCCTAAAAGAGATCAGTCCTGGGTGTTCTTTGGAAGAACTGATGCTGAGGCTGAAACTCCAATACTTTGGCCACCTCATGCGAAGAGTTGACTCACTGGAAAAGACTCTGATGCTGGGAGGGGTTGGGGGCAGGAGGAGAAGGGGACGACAGAGGATGAGATGGCTGGATGGCATCACCAACTTGATGCACATGAGTTTGGGTGAACTCTGGGAGTTGGTGATGGACAGGGAGGCCTGGTATGCTGCGATTCATGGGGTCACAAAAAGTCGGACATGACTTAGTGACTGAACTGAACTGAACTGAAAGAAATCTTTAAGTAGGCAACCTGGAGTTAGGATGATGACTTCACTAGAAGCTCAGGTACCATTATTTTTTCCCGCAGTACCCTCAAAGTCACCTGCTAATTTAAAATGGTTGCTGCAGCTCCAGCCATCACATCCATGTTCCGAGCAGCAGAGAAAGGGGGAAGGACCAAAAGGTACCTCTCCAACTTGAATGGGCCTCTTTAAAGAATATTTTCTGTCTTCAAGGGAGACTGGAAAATGTGGTTTCCTAGCTGGGCACCTTGTTCTACACAGTAATCCTGAGGTTCTATTATTGAAGAAGAAGAGAAGTTGAGGAGGCAGCTGGCAGTCTCTAATACATCCTTTCACTGCCTGCAGGGGCAGAAAGATAGATTCCCACAGACCCAAATCCCAACTGGCTGTTTTGTAATAGCCGTTAATGGTATTGACTAAGCTGTCTGTATCATTGCACTTTTACGGCTCTGCTGAAGGATGCCCCCAGGCCACTGTGTCTTTGTTACAGCTAATAGTGGCCGAGTATAAGACTGGCAGTGCTGTGTCCTGGGCAGATGGAAGTCACTTCCCAGACTCTGGCATCCAATGCCTGAGATGATTGGATAAGGCCATGCTCATGTCTTTTTGAATTTTTAAAGTTAAAGTATAATTGATTTTCAATGTTGTGTTAATTTCTGCTGTACAGCAAACTGAGTCAGTTATGCATGTATATACATTCTTTTTTATATTCTTTTCCATTATGGTTTATCCCAGGATATTGAATATGGTTCCCAGGCCTATACAGTAGGACCTTGCTATTTATTCATCCTGTATATAATAGTTTGTATCTGCTACTCTCAAACTCCCAATCCATCCCTCCCCCAGCCCCCCACGCATCCGGAATCCCAAGTCTGTTCTCTATTAAGACAAAAGTGTTCCGTAACTGGAATATCAGGAATCAAGAAGGGTCTTTGGGAAAACTGATGAAGCCACTGAATATTTTGTAAAGCGTATTCGTTATGATCCTGTTGTAAAATAAGGAAGATGCCTATTGTAATATCATACCATTTTTTGTTAGAAAGGTCACACCAAAGAAATCTGCAACCAGCATTTGATTGGTTCCCAATGTTTAATGTTCCCAAAGATTCTTCTCTACTCCTGGTATTCCAGTTATGAAACACATTTTTTAAAAAAATTTTAGTAGCAGGAGACTTATTTTAGAACAGTTTTAGATTTACAGAAAAATGAAACAGATAGTACAGAATTCTCATAATATACCCCCAAACACACAGTTTCCCCTATTCTTAACACCTCACATTATTGTATTTGTTATAATTAATGAATCGATATTGATATCATTATTCACTGCAGTCCATAATTTATTCAGATTGCCTTAATTTCTCTTTTTACCCGGTGTCTTTTTTATTGTTCTAGGAGCCCATCCAGGACATAGCATGACGTTAGTTTCCATGTCTCCTCAGTACCTCTTGACTGTGACAGTTTCTCAGACAATCTTTGTTTTGGATGACCTCGATCGTTTCTGAGGAAGGCTGGATCGGTATTTTTCAGATGTTCCTTTAGTGCAATTCGTCTAAAGTTTTTTTTTTTTTTTTAAATAATGGTTTGACGGTGGTTGTGGGTTTTTTGGGTGAAGACCACAGAGGTAAAGTGCCCTTCCCGTTATACAGTCCGCAGGACCTGTTCTGTCCACGTTTACCTTGATCACGGGGCTACAGCACTGTTTGTCAGTTTCCTCTCCTGTGAAGTTTCTCTCCCCACTCTGCTTTACAAACTGTGTTCTTTGGAAGGATGTCGCAAGTAATACACAGTGGGGAGTTAGGCTCCCTCTTCTTAGACTGGAGAATCTCCATAATTTATTTGAAATTCTTCTGTACCTGAGATTTGCCTCTTCCCATGGAGAAATTTTAAAACTATGAGTCTGTGATCATTTCTTCTTTTCACTGCTAGACCTAAAATAAGTCTGTTTCATTTTTTGAAAGCAAAAACTTAGGAATGCACATTTTGACTTGGCCCATCATTAAATATGTAGCAATGTCTTTTGAAAAAAAAATGATGTTTTATTTTCTTCTTTGTGAGTCATCCTGTTAAATAAACTATGAACTGTCAAGGCGTTCTTCTCTTCAAAAGTGACATGTGACAAGGATAACTTTGATCTCTCAGCTGTCATGTGCATCTTCACGAAAAGACGTGCTTCTGACACCCTCTTCCGTCAACCAGCATACAGCTCACCTTCTTACCAGCACTGGAAGCTGTGATGGGGAGCCATCAGAAGGTTCCCCAGTGGAGTTACATAAGCGCAGGACTGGCAGTAACATTAAAGGGCACCCACTCTGCTTGAACTTCTCCAGGAACACAACTCGCTTCTTCCTGAGACCTGATCCCAGCTTTGGGTGGACAGCTCTGTTAAAAGGCAGATTCTTAGCATGAGCTCAAAGCTGTAGCTTGGCTTCCATCTGGCCCTGTTCTGAATCTCCGGGTCATAAAAAGAAACAAATCCAAACCATCTCCCATGGGTGTTCGCCTCCTCCCGCCCCCATAGCACCGAGTCTTCAGAGAAATGACCATCTCCTCCAACATACTTGGTTTCTTCCTTAAGACATGCTGTTCAGGGTCTATACTCTCCCAGCTTCCCTCCTTCCGGGGGACTCCAAGGTGGCAGGACCATCATTCCTCCTGGATTTTCCTAAGATATCATTGACCTCTTCTGGAGACTGCTGACCCCTACCAAGGCAGCTATTTTATAAAGCCCATTTCATTTTGCACTTGATGCTTGCTAAGCTGTATCTCCCCAAGCACGCATTAGTCCAGCTGGCTTTTTAGACCAAGTACAGGAATGTCAACTTATCCCATTATATTTCATTGTGTCGTGACCCCATTGTGTGTGATATCCGTGAAGCTATAGTTACCCATATGCAAGGAAAAGGTAGGGAAGTATGTTCATAAGTGCAATGAACAGCAGCTTGGGGGAATGGATGCATGTATACGTCAGGCTGAGTCCCTTCACTGTTCACCTGAAATTGTCACAACGTGGCTTGTTAATCAGTTATACCCTAATTCGAAATTAAACGTTTTTTAAAAAACAGTAGTTTGAGGGGGCCTCTCTGGATGGTGAGATTCTTTTTTTTTTTTTAATTTAGTTTATTGACGTATAGTTGATCTACAATGTTGTGTTAATTTCTACTCCACAGCCAAGTGACTCAGTTTTATATATATACACTTTCTCATATTTTTCCACTAAGGCTTATCATAAGATATGGAATATAGTTCCCTGTGCTATACAGTAGGACCTTGTTGGTTATCCACTTTAAATGTAACAGTGTGTACATGTTGATTGCAAACTCCCTAATTACTCCTTTCCCCGCCCCTTCCCCTACTGGCAACCGGCAGTTGGTTCTCCAAGTCTGTGAGTCTGTCTCTCTTTTGTAAGTAAGTTTATTTGTATCATTCCTCCTCTTCTCTTCTCAGAGGCTTTCATGTTAGAAGAGAGGCCTTGGAGCAAAGCTGCTGGGCAGGTAGTGTTGCCTAATGGTTAGGAACAAGTGCTTTTGAGTGAATTTGAATTGCAAACCTGCTCCTTCCAGACTCCATGACTTCGGGACAAGCTTGGACCTCTCTGAGCCTGAGTGTCCTCGCCCTTAAAGGGAAAACAATAGTCCTGGCCGGGAGGTCGCTGGGACAATCAAGAGAGAGGGTGCCTGTAAGTCTTTGTTGTATGAAGCCCAGAACCCAACGCTGGTGCACTGTGACGACCTGGGCGGGGGTGCGATGGGGAGGGAGGTTCAAGAGGGAGCGGACATATGTAACCTGTGGCTGACTCATGTTGACGTGTGGCAGAAACCATCACAATATTGTAAAGTAATTATTCTCCAATTAAAAATTAAAGTTAAGAAAAAAAGCGCCTTTGCCTACAGCCTGCACACAGCACGTGGTTAAATAAAGGTGGCCATTATAGTTATGGAGACAATGGCAGTTTTTGTGCCCCACTCACAGGCACATGGCTGGCCCTGTCCTGCCTGCAAGGCCCCCTCCCTCCCAGGCCCTCACCCTAGAATCAGCAGTTCACTAGACTGATGAGGAATCAGCCCAGCAACGATGACAACCCAGGGAAAGCAGTAGAAACAAGCAAACAAAAAAGGGCAAAACGAAAACAAAACCCAGCCCGCTTTGTGCCTGATGAGAGGCTCGCCCACGCTCACCTTTGCCCAATCTAGCTACCGGCAGGAGACCTCCTCACCCTTCTGGATAATTCTTTGGGGATAAGAAAGGTTTTTCAGCAGCAAACTTAAAATGAAACCCCAGAACTTCAGCCCCGAACAAAACCAAACAACGGCAACCATAATAAGCTTCCCACCACGATGACCGGAAGCGCAGACTACTTCCTGCACGGAGATGGCAGCTTCCTTCCGCGGAGAGGGCATCGCGCACGTCTGTCCCACAGCTGGCAAGGGCTGGGCCCTGGCACCTTCGGGAGACAGCTACGTGCACTGGGAGAGCCACAAGGACCTGAGATTCCCTCAGGGTCACTGTCAGGGTCAGGGTCAGGCTGGGCACCACCTGAGCGCGGGGTGGACGGGAAGCGGGTTTTTTGGCCTTTTCTCACCCAGGCTTGTTCAGAGAACCAATTTCCTCCGCTCCCTGCCTGCTTCCAGCCTAGCGCCATGCTGGTTACTGATGAGAACCTCCTGGAAAATGCTCCGGAAAGAAATGCAGGTTCGCTCCAGAGGCTGCAGCAACAATTCCATCCTTGAAACGAATTCTAGAAACAGTCCCAAGACAGATGAAGAATCTCACTTATTTGGGTAAATTCATGGTAGATTAGGATTGGGCTTCTGGGGGCCACGAGGCCCTGAATTGTAATAAGAGTGGAAAGGAGATACGTTCTCAGTGCACATGGGAACCAGAACTTTTTCCCAGTTTCCACCTTGGTGCTAGACAGGGGACATGCTTCACAGAACATCTAAGAAGTGGGTATAAATATCAGAGTGGTGGGACATATGTCCAAGGGGGTCTCAGGGGCCACTCTACAGCCATGCAGCTAAATAGCCTTCATTTTCTAAGCTTCGCTCATAAGAGCAAATGTCCAGGCAAACAGACTCAAGTATCCGGAATCCTGAATTAGAGAGGTCGGGATGGAATGATGCGGAGAAACCTGGAGATGTGAATTTGGGCACCAGAACCTTGGTTTGGTGACTTGGGCCAGCACAGGGAGTTGCATTCTCTTCTTTGTGTGTTTTTTAGGGCAAGAAAGTCTGGCAAGAAAGTTTTGAGCAGAGCAGCCTGTACATTTAATAAAAGCCTGGACATTTGTTACAACATTGCTTGCTTTTATGTTTTGGTTGTTGGGCCAGGAGGCACGTGGGATCCTGACTCCCCAGCCAGGGATCAAACTCACACCCTCTGCGCTGGAAGGTGAAGTCCTAACCACTGGTCCACCAGGGACGTTTTCCCCGTCCTGTTATTCCTAGTTATTGTTACTGACCTCTCACTGTGTCTAATGTATGAACTTTGTCACAGGTATGTATGGATAGGGAAAATATAGTCTAACACAGGGCTTGGTGCTATTGGGGTTTCAGTCTGTGGCCCGTGGAACGTGCCTCCCAGTCAAGAAAGTGAACCTCTTCACCAGGTGGCAGAGATGAGTTCTGTCTGTGATAAAGTTGCCGCCAAGGGAATACTGGTTGCTTCTCTCTCAGAGACAACCAGCAGTATGAAAGCTCCAAGGAGGCCCTGGCTTAAGGTGCCAGGCAGATGTTAAAGGGGAATGAATCTTGGTTTTGCTTCCCAGGTGGCTCAGTGGTAAAGAATCTGCCTGCCAATGCAGGAGGCGCAACAGATGTGAGTTCGATCCCCAGGCTGGAAAGATCGCCTGGAGGAGGAAATGGCAACCTACTCCAGTATTCTTGCCTGGAAAATTCCATGGACAGAGGAGTCCATAGGGTTGCAAAGAGTCAGACACGACTGAGCGTACACACACCTCTCCCCAATACCTGATCTTGTTTTCAGAACAGTGCGAAGTGGTTAGTGAGACTCAGACTTTGCTTGGTTCACTGTCAGAAAGAGTTTGCTGCCCTAGGATGAGCTGACTCTAGAGTTTATCAAGCTAAGGCTGAGTAATTACCTGGACAGGTAGGTGAGCATCCAATGCGAGAGTGAATTAGATGGTATTTTGACCCTGGAGTAGTAAGAAAGTCCAACCATTTTTTAAGGGCAATGCTGACTGGCAAGCCTGACAGCCTCCAGGGTCCTGGAACCGGCAGCAGCCTTGGTGATGCCTGTCTGGCTTTCTCTCATCCTCTTCTCGGCGCTGTGCTTGGACGGGGCTGGGGGCCCACATCAGTAGGCAGCCGATGAAGTGAAGCGGCAGCCACGCCTGTAAGCTCCCTCCTGCAGCTGGAGCCTCTTTGGGGAAAGAACACTGGAATCTGCTAACATGCCAGGAACCCATTTATGCCAATAGGCATAGACCCCATCTCCTGGCCGCCCCAGCTCCAGGGGTGGCGAGGCCTGATATCTTGTGTCTGTCTTCTTCTTTCAGATAAAAGCTTTAAAGGGTAAAGACCACGGCAGTCATCACTCATCCCGGTACCTTCCACTTGCTCAGTACCTTTGAGCTGCCGTTTCTTCACTTGCTTTCTCCTTCTCTTTCTTCCTTCCTCCTTCTGGTCCTCTCTTCCTTTTTCCCTGCTTCCCTCCCTTTCTTCTTCCCTCCCTCCAAGTAGTCTTAAAAAGGACACAGAAAAGGTGTCCAAATATATTTGTTGAACTGAACCAGAGTTTGGTGTCCAGAAAAGCTATGACAAACCTAGACAGCGTGTTAGAAAGCAGCGATGCCACTTTGCTGACAAAGGTCCATATAGTCAAAGCTATGCTTTTCCCAGTAGTCATGTATGGATATGAGTTGGAGCATAAAGAAGAATTGATACTTTCAATTGTGGTGCTGGAGAGGACTCTTGAGAGTTCCTCGGACAGCAAGGCAATCAAAGCAGTCAATCCTAAAGGAAATCAACCCTGAATATTCATTGGAAGGACTGATGCTGAAGCTCCAATACTTTGGCCACCTGTTGCGAAGAGCTGGATCTTTGGAAAAGACTCTGATGCTGGGAAGGATTGAGGGCAGGAGGAGAAGGGGACGACAGAGGATGAAATGGTTGGATGACATCACCGACTGGGTGGACATGAGTCTGAGCAAACTCCGGGAGATGGTAAAGGACAGGGAAGCCTGGCGTGCTGCAGTCCATGTGGTTGCAATGACTTGGACACGACTTAGCGACTGATCAACAATAACCAGTCCCTCTGTGGAGCTCTCTGAAACTTACCAAGTGAGGAAGCGGAGTGCTGAGAGACTCAGCGATCTGTGTTCCGGATGAGAGGAAGGGGCAGCTGATAAGAGGCTGGTGATCAGCCAGCCCAGCTGCTCATGTGAAGCTCAAATCCAAGCAGGAGGCTGACATGCTGGCAATGAGTGGAGATCCGGAACCTGAGTCTGGCCACCTGGCAGTTTCCAGACTCCCTGGACCACCTGGCTCCTCATGCAGACTCTGAGCTCCTCCCCAGTTCACGCTGGGCTGCTGGCACTCTGCCACTCTCAAAGCAGCCCTCGAAAACGAAGTAGGAGTCGAAAATGCATGCAAATCAGGGACAACTGATCACCAGGCAGGCTTGGGGAAGTTGCCTGCTCTGCCCAGGGCTGACTTCTGTCCTTTGTGAAAAAGGGTTACTTTACAGGATTAACGAAAAAAATAATCAGCTGAAAAAAACATGGCTTCAGAAACCCAAGTCAAAGGGCTTGGAGTCGCGGCTTAACGTTGGTGGCTTCTGGCCCAAACTGAGGTTCTCTGTCCTTTCTGTCTCTTCTCCTTCTCTAGCCCCCTGAATCAGTTTCCTGGTGGCTCAGATGGTAAGTTCAGTTCAGTCACTCAGTCGTGTCTGACTCTTTGTAGCCCCATGGACTGTAGCACGCCAGGCTTCCCTGTCTATCACTTACTCAAACTCATGCCCACTGAGTCGGTGATGCCATCCAACCATCTCATTCTCTGTTGTCCCCTTCTCCAATCTTCATTCTTTCCCAGCATCAGGGTCTTTTCAAATGAGTCAGTTCTTCGCATCAGGTGGCCAATGTATTGGAGTTTCAGCTTCAGCATCAGTCCTTCCAATGAATATTCAGGACTGATTTCCTTTAGGAAGGACTGGCTGGATCTCCTTGCAGTCCAAGGGACTCTCAAGAGTCTTCTCCAACACCACAGTTCAAAAGCACCAATCCTTCAGATGGTAAAGACTCAGCCTAATTTGCAGGAGACACTGGTTTAATCCCTAGATCAGGAAGTTCCCCTGGAGAAGAAAATGGCTACCCGTTCCAGCATTCTTGCCTGGAGAATTCCATGGACATAGGAGTTTGGTATCCTATGGTCCATGGGGTTGCAAAGAGTCACACATGACTAAGTGACTAACACACTTGAGAAATAACACATTCAAAGACATCAGCTTTGATGGCTTGGGCCTGGATCAGGAATATCATCTCTGATATTTTTTTCCCCATATAAATTGAGGGGAAACAAAGAAAGAGAAGGAATTGGCCAGCAGACAGGAGAGTGGGCTGTGCCCATGTGAGAGGACTGTGTGGATGGAGGGAGATGCATAAGGGTTGTCAGAACTCAAGCCTGATGCTTGCAGCCCGCAGCCACGTCATCACGCAGAGATGTGGGTCTCTGGAACTTCTGCATTCCCCCAAAGCACTGAGACCTAAGGCTCCCCTGGGACGCTGCTTGTCTTTCTCTCCTCCTCCTTTGGCTATGGTTAATTCCTCTTCTCTGCCTTGGCCACTGGCCAGCCACCCCAAGCCTTCAGGTCCATAGGGATGCTGTGGGGTGAAGAGGATGTTGATTGGACACTGGCCTCAGGCTCCGCCCTTTGGGAGGAGCCAGTGCTGATATGAATGGACAGCCGGACACTGGAACTGAGGCACAGAGCCAGGATTTGGAGGACACGTACTGGTGCCAGGAGGCTGAGAGCCTCCCACGGTCCTGAACCAGCACCCTCATTCCCCACCCCCATGTACACAAGTTAACCCAAGCATCCTGCCTGCTATCCCGTGACCCCGAAGAAAAGTAGTCATTCTCAGGGCTTCCCTGGTGGTCCAGTGACTAAGACTCTGAGCTCCCAATGCAGGGGGCCCAGGTTCGATCCCTGGTCAGAGAATTAGGTCCCATGTGCCACAACTAAGAGTTCACATGCCGAAACCAAAGATCCTGTGTGCTGCAACAAAGACTGAAGATCTCGCATGACACAGCTAAGATCCGGTGCAGCCAAAAAAATCCATGCATTAAAAACAAAGAAAAGCAGGAATTCTCTCTGGAAAACTCCAGGGCACTTCCTGCTCTCCCTAGGCTAGGGGTGCAGCCTTGGGGAGTACAAATGAGCCCAACACACAGTGATCATGTTGGGGCGGGGCTCCGACTCCACTGGGGAACCAGAGTGTGGATGTTGGGAGACACAGAACAGTTTTGTGCTCCTTTGTTCAGAGTCCGTTTTGGCCCATTTCCTGGAGGATGAAGGATCCCACAAGGGCTCTTTGAGTACCTCATAAGGATTTAGGCTCAACGCCTCAGCTAATGGTAAAATGGAATATTTGCCCTTTTTGATTTTCTACCTTGAGGCCCATGGCAGGTAGGGGGGAGACTGGCTCAGTCAGGGCAGGACTGCCCCCCGCCCCAAGGCGCCACCTTGTAATACTACCCGAAGACCCCCTTGACCCCACATGGGGACCTGCTGATCCTTGGTTCTTTGGGCTTAATAGTTACCCTGAGATTCTGACATTTAAGTTTTTAGAAGTTTTATTTAAGAAACTTTATTTTTTGGCTGTGCCCTGCAGCATGTGGGATCTCAGCTCCTCAACCAGGGACTGAACCTGTACCCCCTTCAGTGGAAGCAGAGTCTTAACCACCAGACCCCCAGGGAAGTCCCCTGACAATGAGTTTGATGAAATCCTCATCACCAAACAGCAGAATTTTCCATCAATGTGCTCATGGACCCCGATTTTCACACAGGTCCACAAAGGGCCACTGACAAGCATGTCTGGGGGTCAGGGGACACCCAACAAGTTAGATCTTCTTGGCTTCCTGGAAGGGAAGGGCCTGGGGGCGGTCAGTGCCGAGGGGACTTCAGCCCATTTTCTTCCAGTCCCATTTCCAGGACAGAAGGCCTCTCGTCTTTTCAGATTTCACTTTTCCATGAACAGAAGGTGCAGCTGCTCCACCACAGGCTCCCTGGTCTCGAGAGACAGAGTGGATGCAGGCAGCAGGAAGGGGTGGATCAGGGTGATCAGCTGGGTCACCTGCAACCCTCCTCCGCCACACAGCTGTCCTCATCTACCTGACCCTGCTAATCTGGAGTCAACAGGGAGTTAGCAAGCAGATGCCAAATGCCAAGTTCTGTCCTGCTTTGGGCGGAGATGAGTGCAAGGGCAGGCTGGCTGTGTCCCAGCACCACAGGGCGAACCATCTTTGCCTTTAATCAACCAGAAGCCCTCTGCCAAGTCCCAAGAACTGCCTCCTGGCCCGAGCTCTGGAAAAATGATACCGGTGAGTCTATTCGTAGAGCAGGAACAGAGAGGTAGATTAGAGACCAGATTTGTGGACACAGCAGGGGGAGGCGGGAGGTGGGGTACGAATTGAGACAGTAGCATTGACATAATACACTACCATGTATAAAACAGCTAGTTGTTGCTTAGTCGCTAAGTTGTCTCCGACTAGTTTGCAACTGCTTGGGAATGTAGCCTGCAGGGCTCCTCTGTCCATGGGATTTCCCAGGCAAGAATTCTGGGAGTGGGTTGCTATTTCCTTCTCCAGGGGGTCTTCCACGACCCAGGGATGGAACCCATGTTTCCTTCATTGGCAGGCGGATTCCTAACCACTGAGGCACCAGAGAACCCCATGAGAGCTAGCGGGAAGCTGGTATGTAACACAGGAGCTCAGCTCCGTGCTC